>JANHFO010003527.1:678472-690435 GCA_032468095.1 Pareas carinatus | reverse complement strand
AGCAGCTCTCCTCCCGTGAGCAATGGGTTGTTGTTGTTGTTGTTGTTGTTGTTGTTGTTGTTTTGATTTTTATACCGCCCTTCTCCTGACGGACTCAGGGCGGTGTTGAATTAGAAGACCTCAGAGGTCCCTCTCGGTCCTATGAATCTATGTTCCATGTTTTCAAGATGGATGCAGTCTATAATACAGCCAATGCAATTGAAAAAGCACATTCCACAGGATTACAGAAACAGATTACAGGAATAAGACAGAGACCAATATGAATCTGTGGACAGCAAGAATATGTAATTGCTCCTGTAAACCAGGTCAACACCATCACTGTTGACTGATTTGAAATTATTTCATCTCTAACAACACCATCAATTCAACTGCACCAGTGATCATACATTTCTTCCCAAAACGCTGTCTAGAATATCTATCTATGACTTTGACAAAGTCATAAAAGTAGGAGAGGGAAAGAGGACAGACCTAGTTAGCAAGGCACAGAAAATAATGAAATCCACAGCGAACTCCAAATCAGAAAAAGCAATTTTCCCTTTGTACTAGGGAGTCCTTCACAATTTTATTCCAAGAGCTTTTTTTGTGTAGATAAAAAGCAGCAATAACTTGTTGGTCCATAAAAATGATGACATTACCTAAATGGTTAAATAGATTCAAAATGACTCAAAAGATTTCAGTTTCAATTTGAAATGCTTATATTAAACTTCTACAGAGTTCACAACTTTCATGCTGAAACTGATGTTAAATTCTTTCTTGCTCCTTATCTCCCCGTTTTTATAACATCTGGTCTGATGAACAAGTCTTCAGAGCCTGAAGCATTACAACATTTGAATTTCTTTCATAATAATCTAGGAATCAAAAATTTAAATCGTTCATTTGAATAATGAATGTATTGCTCTTGCCCCATAGAACTAAAGATTAACTGTTGGCTTACTGCACTCTGCCAGGGATTCCCAACCTTTTTTGGTTGCGGCCCTGTGCGGGGTGCAGAGGGGGCGGGCGCACGCATGCTCACACATGCCTGCACGTGAGCGGGGCAAGCTGGGCCGTGGCACTGGGGTGAGCAGGGCAAGCTGGGGCACCACGCTAAGGCGAGCAGGGAGATATCTGGGCTGCAGAATAAACTATCGTTTATGAATCTCTATCAATGGCAGCTCACATAAATTAAATATAAAACTAGAAACAGCCCCCCCCCATCAGTTGCAATGGTTATGGATACTTACCTTTGCTCAAATAATATTTAGTTCTTCTGAAAACTAGCCTGAAACCTGCAGGTCTTGAAATAGACTTCCCCAGCCTTGTGTCCTTAATGTGTGATGGGACTACAACTCCTGGAATTCTTAACCAATAGCACATTGACTAGAAATTTAGGGAATTATATTATTAATACATCTGAGAGCCACCAAATTTCAGGTTTATCTTAAGAGAGACTACCCTTCTTTCTCTGATACGTCCTTGTTTAATTTTATCAGTGACTAGCTTTTAATACCCGTGCTCCACTATGGGGTTGTGAGGCCTGTGCAGCCCGTTGGCCTGTTGGGAGGGAGCAGGGAGCAGGCAGGTAGGCCCTGCATAAGGTGGTGTGGTGGAAGCAGGGGTCGCATGGGAGGCAAGACAAAGGTGTGTAGGAAATTTCATATTCCTGCTTCAATAGCTTGGGAGATCTGGTGATATGTCAATGAGTGAGTGAGTCATTTTTCACTTTTATATATATAGATAAGTATATCTGCTTCTAGAAAGAAAGCAAAGTCTGGAAATGATTCGTCTTTGATTTTAAAAAAAGAATCTGGTTCTCACTTGGAAACAGTCTTTGGTTAATTGCTTATTTAATGTTGTCCCATCGATATATGCCATTAATATATTCACATTTAATAGTAAAAATTATTTCCCTATTTTATAAGCATGCTATGAGTGTGTGATATTTGTATTCAAAATTTTGAAATAAACATTATCCTTAAACAATGGCTTGAAAAAATCTTTATCCCACTGTCCAGCAATGTCTAAGCAAAAACAATGTAGCTAAACCTCAAAGCTTTTATCCTGAAAGAGAATGAAAAAAGGCCCATGTTCATTCTAATCAAAGTTGGAACAGTAGGTTCACAGGGTTTAATGCTATCCTTCCTCCATTAAGAATTCCCTAACTCTTTCACATACAATATGGGCATTTTTAAAAAAATCAGCCGATATGCTGATTCAGTGAACTAGGGTACAAACTAAGAAGTCAAGGTTTACAGTGTCATATGCATCCAATAAGTCTTCCCTTGTTTTTTGAGAACTTGGGACACAAACACTGAAGTAGAGGCGATTCCATTTACTTTACAGGTTTCATTTCTTTATTCAACTCAATAAACATTTAGTTACAAGTTTCACAAAATCAAATTTTATAAGACTGGGAGCTGACAACTGGAGAATAGAGGCTGGGCCTGCTTGGTTTGTCCGCACTTCACTTGGTCTCTTGCACTTCATACATACCCCAAGTTCCAGGGAAGGCAGGCTGACCAAGAGTAGAGGCAACTAAAGGTTGTTTTCCAACTACTTGATACTAATAGCAGATCGACTGTTATGTGGCTGCTGTTTGAGATGGATAAGTAGAAATGAGGTATGGGGATGAACAAAAACTCCTGAATTTCCCCAAAACATCCAAATAGAAAATTGGGGTGCTTGTGTAGGGCAGAAAGGAGTTAGAGGAAAACAGTAATTTATATGTTACTCATTTATAGACAAAAGTCCCTCACATTCTCCTTGGCCAACTATAACTATGCAGAGTTAGTCAATTTAAATCTTAGGAGGGCAGGAAGCTAGAATTCATCTTGCAGAAGATCCAAGTGTTGTTGTGTAGGAGCTTCACCATCAGAGTTTCACTGTCTACCTAAGTAAAAAGATGGGAAGAGAAGAAAAGAAACAAAAGAAGTCAGAAAAGGGCACAGAAGGCATCAGTGAGCAAGGAGAAACAATGCCGTGGTTGGAATTCAAATATTGGATTTTTAATCAAAATAGATGTATTGTACTTAGCAAACTGAGATGAAGTTTTCCATATACAGAAAGAAAACTAAAAACCTTTCTTCTTCCCACTGATTTTCTTTGTGGAGGCATTTTTCTTCTTTTTTTAAAATGGAGCCAGGTAATCTTTCAGACACAGCATGGAGTACAATTCACAAACAGATTTACTGCCTTAATGAGAAATAAATCTTATTCTTTATTAAATGAAGTTTTGAGTAATAGTTATAATTTTCAGTCACCAGAACAAAAAATTAACAATTTGTTTTTATCCAATTCAATCTAAGTAAAGAAAAAAAGCTCAATTTTCTTATATTTTTATGCACCAAAGATATCTAGCTCTTATACAGGAAATATACATTATTTGGGTCACAATTTACAACATTTTTATACTATAAGAATCAAAATCATTGTGCTTTTGAATATAGGATCTGTTCATGGAAAAGCCGCAGCAGCTACACAAAATTAAAATCATGAGACTATTTAAGAGAAAGAAGCCATTTCAAATCACTCCAAGGCAGCATTTCTTAAAAGTGTGATCTGAGAACTCCTGGGGTTCCTCTAAGACCTTGATCAAGGATCTGAAAATCAAAATTATTTGCTAAATACTGAAGCTATTTGCAAGCATTTAAAGCAACTCTTCTCAGTATTTTTATTTGTTCAAAATTGATTTTATTTGCATCTGACTTTAATATTATTTTATATTATTCAATAAATATTCTTCCAATACATCAATTTTTCATTTTAATACGGTAATTATCAATAAATATAAGCTCATTCATGCTTTTTTGAATGTCTGCTAGATCTTAATATTTCCTCATGCTCTGCAAGCAGCAACTTTGTCTTCCAGCTTACAAATGTGCATGTTGCTGTACATTTTATTTGTGTGCCAGAAAGATAAAAAAGAAAGCAAACTCTGTTGGGATGTAAAATAAACCACTGACTCAACTCATGTTGAAAAAAGCGGTTTGGCTCACAAGGTTCCATACTCTCTTATCTGAGAAGCTTGAAGGCACCCACAATTAAGACTTACAAGAGCATGAATGTAGTTTTGGGGGTGACTGCACTGCACCCCCCCTTAAATCTGCTGTGGATTCACCAGTCGTACCGACGCGACTGTCTGCTTGGAGAATCCTCAGGTCCCTGAATAGCAAGACGACCCCCCTCAATTCTTCGACCAGTATTTCCATCGTGACGTCGATACTCCAGCCCCCTCTGTGTCCGGAAGCGGGAAGTCTCTCGCCTCCATTCGTCATCAAATGCAGCTGCATCATCTGAAAATCAAAACAGGACAGGCAGCAACTGAGTGTTGTCATGCTGTGCAGGCTGCTGCAGGAAAAGAGGGCAATGACAAGGAACACTCACTCTCATCCAGATTGATGTAGTCTTGCCTCTCCTCCTGGTCACCTGTGCGATGGTTGCGTGAGCGCTGCATAATGTGTGCACGGTCTCTGATGTGGTGCCCAATTGACATCTGCTCCAGTCCACTGTTGGAATCTCGCACCGTCCGCCGTGTCTCCCGGATCTGAAGGTAGCAGAGCAAGTCATAATTAGAACAATATAATATTGCTGGCAGCCTTGCTGAAGTTCCCCTTGAATTTCCTCAATTTTGCCTCAGCAGGCGCCAACTTGTTTCAAATGATAAAATAGATACCCTTTGCTGTCACCATTAATTGCCATATAAAAGGTTCATCCCATACCTGAAAACAAATCTTACCTCATATCTTGTTTTCTCTTAAGTTTGTACTGAGGCAAATGAATGCCCAGTGAATTAACCAATCTTGGTGCTTCTTTAAACGTTTTGTCAAAGTAAACAGCCAATTTCTTACCCCACCAGGTGCAGAGCGTGTCTCTGAGGTCTCCTGATAGACTTTAGGGGCATCACCCAGATTTGAGTAGGATATGACGGTGGAAGAAGTAAATGTCTGGCAATTGCTACTACTTGTCATGTGCTCCTAAAGTACAAAAAAAATAAAACAAGAATAAGAAAAATTATACCGAATCTTTCCACTGTGTAAAATAAGAATAAGCCTTCTGAAGAGGAGCAACATTAGGTCTCAATGGCTCTTCTGAAGCACACTTCAAAAAAATTGCCAGACCAAACCTAATTTGGATTAAAGCTATACACTTCATATTAATTCATAATTTTCTTCTTCTGAAATGCTACAAAGTACAATTTTGCAGCAGTTTTGGAAAAGGCTCTTATGCAGCTCTGATTCTGAACCAAAAATCTAGCACCTGCAAGCTGTTCAGTTCCCTTCCTGATGATTTCTTGATAATTCTCAAGCAAGATTTGATTTATGTCTGTCTCTGCAGTATTTTTCAAGAAAGAATGAGGAAAATAACCAATTATGGAGATGGGGAAAAAGAGATTCTGTTTCTGCCCACGTGAAGAGTACATAAATTAGTAAGGCTATAGATCTCCTGCACTAGAAGAGTTTTGTTCATTTTAAATTCTGCCATAAGTTCATTCAAATTCTGCACTAAGAAAAACTCATTTTATTTTTCTTAAAACCCATTTTAGCTGAGGTGTGCAGCTATTTTACAAAACGTATTTTGAAATATTTAACTTTACTTGGTTTCTTTTTTGAACTCGGGTGTAATTTACTACATATACACAACTCTGGGTGTTTACCTCTCCGTACTGGGAATAGTTAGGAAAGAAACACAAATTCTGCGAGAATAGCACCACATCCACTACTACTATATTCTCTACCCGTATCAACATAACATGGCACTCTGGAACACTAATAATTGAAACTCAGTTGATCAAAAAGTGTGCTTTTGCAATACTATCATCAAGCATTCACGGAGCCAGAGTTTTTACAGTGTCTCTGCCCATTTAAAGGGATTTTTTCACTGCCTATAGTATCAACTGGAAAAGATACTGGAAAAAAGATGCAGGCAAAATGAACTCACCATGTTCCCAATCATGTCATTCATCATTCCAAACATGTCCATAAAGCCACCTGCCTGAAGAGAGAGAGAGAGAAAAATCGCTTTGTGGAGAGTGACTAGACAGCAAAGACACAGAGTGAAATTGGGAGCAGCTGCCATTTCTAGCAACCGTTCCTGAGTACACTCTATCCCCGAATGATCCAAACTCAAGGGCGCAGATTCAGAAAACACTTCCTAGCTGACAAAACATATCTGTAGCAACATTTTTTAAGAGTTCAGGGAGACCACTATGCCCTGCGTTGTTGTGGCCACTATGGCCAAACCACCGCTAAGTTCAATGAGCTTGGAAGAAGATAGGTCGCGAAAGATGGAGCAGAATCTTTCAGAGAGTGTCACTGGAAATGGCAACGGGAGAAAGAAGACGACTGAAATGGATGTGGAGTTATTCAAAAGCGTTTTCTGGGAATGCCATCGTTCATCAGGTGCTATCGGTCAAGGTGGTGCCTGCATCACACAAACTTTCAAAGTGAGGAAAGGAATATAGCCTTAACAATTGACTTCCTGAATTTCAGGCAGCAGACACAACAAGCTCTAGAAGGGATTGTGGCAATATTTCTTCAAGAGACCTTGGCACTGATCAGGTGTCCTATTCCAGGGGCCCCCAACCTTTCGGGCATCAGGGCGACCGGTTCCATGGAAAAATATTTTTCTGCACTACCGTTGGGGTCATGGTTTTGCAAGCTGCCTGCATCTGGTGAATGGGGCTTGGCTTGCTTGCGTGGTTCAGTTGCTGGCATGCCGTGGCCCAGTGCCAGTCCACGGGCTGAGGGTTGGGGACCCCTGTGCTACCCCCACAGATGTGAGTGCCCTTTAAGTGAAGTGCAGATGGACTGCTGAATCCTGTCCAGATGGGTTTGTTCTCCTATGTTGCGCCACGCGTTTGTGAAGTAGTTGCTTTGTTTCCCCAATGTACACATCTCCACATGTGTCACTGCATTGTACTGCACTCAAACCCATCAGGACAAGATTCCCAATGCATCTGCATTTAAAAGAGGAAGGCCACTCTTTTGAAGACAGCAAAGTCCACATTTTGGCAGAGAGGATCGCTGGTTTGAAAGAAGGGTTAAGAGGCTATCTATGTCAAAATTAAACAGGGGGGGGAGGGATATGACATCTATCTCCTGTCTACAACACCATCCTTTGAACAGTTCCAAGAAGGCTCCATACCCATTTGCACCACTCAGATGACCCTGAGGACACAGATAAACCTTCAAGTGGCCTTAATGACTCTCTAGAAGAATGCAAATGACCAGCTGTCTGCAAGGAATATAAGTCCTTCCCTTCCCCACCAACCAGTCAGAGCTGAAGAAGCTTTTTGGATGAGAAACGAAAAGGTCTTCAAAGAAAAACAAGAAAGTCCACCTGCGTCTTGAAAAAGCACTTGGATGACTGAGAATCTCCATAGACTTTTTGGTAAATATGCATCTAAATTTCTCTAGAACTCTGAATTATCTTTTCCTCCCTATCTGCAATCTGCTAAGTACTAAATGATACAGTTTGAATAAATATGTCTTTAAGAACATACACAATAAGCCTTTAGGGCGTAGTACACAACTTGTTAAGTCATCATTTCAGAGAAACAGAATGGCCAAGAATGGGTAAAAAAAAGCAGGGGAAGCAGGGGTGAATTCCTGCCGACTTATTTTATTTATTTATTTATTTTATTATTTGAACTTATATACCGCCGTTCTCCCCAAAGGGACCCAGGGTGGTGTACAGCCAATAAAAACATATAAATACAAAACATCAATTAAAACGTAATTAAAAATATAGATTAGTCAGTGGCTGAAGATAATTTAAAAAACCAAATATAAAACCAATTTAAAACAAATTAAAAATTAAGAAGAAAAAATTTAAGCGAGGGGAGGTGTGACTAGGCCAAACCGGCCTGAATGAAGAGATGTGTTCAGATGGCTGGTAGAATGTGGTCCTGTAAGTATCTAGGTCCTAAGCCATGGACCGCTTTAAAGGTGGTCACTAACACCTTGAAGCGCACCCGGAAGCCCACTGGCAGCCAGTGCAGCTCGCGCAGGAGGGGGGTCACATGGACTCTACCACTGGCCCCCATAATCCTCCGCGCGGCCGCATTCTATACCAGCTCGAGCCTCCGAATGCGTTCCAAGGGGAGCCCCATGTAGAGAGCATTACAGTAGTCCATTACAGTAGTCCAGCGAGTCGTGACGAGTGCTTGAGTGACCGTCTGCATGGCATCCCGATCTAGAAAGGAGCACAACTGGTGAACCAGGCGAACCTGGTAGAAAGCCCCCCTGGTGATTGCTGCCACATGGTCAATCAAGGACAGCCGTGCATCCAGGAGGACACCCATACTGCGGACCCTTTCCGTGGGGGCCAATATTTCGCCCCCAATAGTCAGCGATGGAATCAGCGGGCTATATTGGGACGCCAGTAGCCACAGCCACTCAGTCTTGGAGGGGTTGAGTTTGAGTCTGTTGTTCCCCATCCAGATCCGCACAGCCTCTAGGCACTGGGACATCACTTCGACGGCATCACTGAATTTCCTTGTGGGAATCTGGTAAAGGAATGTTGAAAATCTCCGTTCCCTTCTCAGCAGGCAGGTAAGTGGCTGCTGCTGAGTTTGGAGAAAGGAGTGAGGTAATGCAAGACTGGCTGAGAAACTGTCACAAAATGTTGAAAATGAAGATCAGGTGACCGCAGCAATAGAGCAAGCAGCCAGTAGCACTGAAGCAACCACCGCTTCCCCAAATTTCATTCCATTGGAATTCATGAGTCCCAGGTTTGGACACATTCTGTAAAGTAGTCCATCTGAGTTACCTTGGTTCAAAAATGGTTGCCCTATGATGCACTGTTTTGTCTAGTTAAAGGTAAGGACAACTAGAGTTTTAACAGTGTGTGTGTGTGTGTGTGTGTGTGTGTGTGTATGTGTGTGTGTGTTGGATTTATAAGCTACTGAACTCCATTCTAATATCATACTTTTTATCATAAAAGGTAATTGAGAAAAGCTTAATCAAATTCAGTAAATATATTGATATTTTTACCAGAAACTCCTGTTTTTATCTCTTTTAATTGTTTTGAAAAGACTTTCCCTCTTCTAGTCAGAAAGCAGAGCGTAGCATTTTACATCTGATGGAAGGAATACCCCATAATGACTTCAGCTGAGAAAATGATTTAAAAACAAAACATGTTTTCAGTGTGGTAAAGAAGGAAAACAAACACAAAACCACGCATGTACAAGCCAACTATAAAGAACAGTTTTAACAAATTCTTCATAATTACCTCTACAGGGTCTTACATTTGGGTGTTGGTCTATCTTTTCATTACCATAATAGCGTGTGGCAAATCCAAATGCAAATTCTCAGCCACCAAAGATGGAGCCAACAAGAAAATCTATATTGCAGCAGTGTGCCAAGTAGATCAGCATGAGTCAAAGCATTGTCTGTAGGTCAGAGTATCAGGATGTTGCTCTTCCAAGTTGAATTTGTCTACCTTGGAATGCTTAATGAAGCTAGTTGCATTTGCCCAAGTTCTCATTCTGAAGAGGTCATTAGCAGAATCCTCACTTCCAGAGCTCTTGAGACTGATTAAATAGGCTGTGATGTCAGTCAGGATTTGCTTGACTAGTTCAGAATAATACACTCACTGATCTATCAGAATTAATCTTTGGCATAAAACCGTGAGTAAAGTCTCAAAATTACCTTGGCTTGATGGAATAGATATAAGTCTCCTTTGAGAGACTCTCTACTTTCTCAGATCTCACAGGGACATTTCCATTAGAAAAGCTGATTTCTGTCCAAGGGTGTTCATGGGGTTCACTCTAATGTGTTAAAGGGGACAGGAGTAATTAGTCCCAGAACTAATATCAGATCCCGTAAAGGAAAATGGTACGCAACTGGAGGAAATAGACTAGTGCCCCTGTGAAAACACTGTACTTAGGGATGTTGCAAAATTAAATTTGTATCTGTTCGATAGTATGAATCCCAGATGAGTGACCTGATTTCGAAAGGTACTGATTTTCAAGGATATTATCCAGACCCTTCTCTAGAAACCTATCGCTATTCATCTCTGTCTTCTACACCAGTGTTCATAGGCATGCCCAGTTTTTGATGCTATTTAGGCAACCTGGATGTCAAGATGGTGTCATTGCTGGAGTCTGGCAAGCTGGCCCTCAGAAGATGCCCCATTCAGGTTTTAGGCACAGAAATGAAGTCATTCCAAGATCTAGGCTCAGTATGCCTGGACGTACTGACAGATATATTGGAAGCTTCCTACTTATCTCCACATTGCTCAGTACCAAGTTCTTTTGGGCAAGAAGTGGGAATTAAGATTATACATGCCCTGAGTATCCTCATTTGCTGTATCAGCTTAGTCGGGATTAGTGTTTGTCTCTTTGGTCAGTGCCAGAAGGGCATCAGTCTCTTCTGCCGTGTAATTTGAAATCAGATGAACCTTCTTGCTTTCCTGCTATCCACTACTGCAAACAGGGAACTGTACATCTACCAAGGATCCACTTACCCACCCAAGATAGTGTCTGCAATCAGTTTGAATGATTTTGCAAACTTGCTGACTGCTACCTTGAAATTTTTGAATTATGTCCTTGAACAATTCTTGAGCCAAAATTATCATTGCTCTGATGGCTATAGAAGACATAGCTGTCACCCAAATGCTCAATGCTTTATTTATGCTTTAGCATTCCATCTGCTATATATTTTAAAGATCCATGAGCATCTCTTCTCTTTCTCTTTGTATAGTATTGAAGACAAGGGAGCTGTTTGTCAATCAAAGGCAATGCCTTGACATTTGACGGCCTCCTACAGAAGATCATTTTCTTCTGGGGTCTATATGTCTGTGCTTAATTCCCTTTTTTATAAGTTCTGTGAAAAGAACTGAAAGTAGGGCCTTTAAATCTGAACTTCAGGAAGAGGAGAACCTTTGGCCACATGCTATGCTCCTATGGCCTTATAGTTTGTGCTGGTGCTAATAACTACTTTCAATTAAATACTTTTTCCTACATCTTCATCAGTATTGAAAACACATCAGCATGAACTATTTTCTGGAAGCCATTCTTGGCCTCCTTAACCTTCTCATTGTGAAATCTGACTGCTTCACAAAGCCTCCCCTCCCCTTTATGATTTTGAATGTGACTTCATCTCGCCCACTTAGCAAATGAAAACCAATAATGTAGGTGGTAGAATACTCCCTCTAAACCCTCTCTCTGAATGCGTATCTTCACTTGATGCCTGCTAGGCTTCTTCTCTGCTTCTTCTAACAGTGTGATTGGGAGTTTTCTAAGGAGATGCAGCAGGAGAGAAGGAGTAGAAATTCTAAGACCTTTGCATCCTGGAGCCTTCAGTTCTGCCTTAATCTGGCAAAGTAAAAAACTCATTCCATCCCTTCCACTCCCAGGGGGACATGTTTCAACAGTGCTATGCCCATCAACCTGAGAAACCATTGCAGATCTGATACCTCTGGATCCTGTGCTCCTTTGCAAAGACGATGGAAGCTTCTCCTGACCTATTTGGGCTCATTCCCATTTCCTCTGACAAAACATCCATTTTGTTTTCCTCGAAGTTCAGAGGAGTATTCTTTGGCACCTCTTTTTCTAAAAATTAATTAATGGCCCATCCACCTTCGATGGCAGATGAGGAGAGGTTGCCAAGATGGTGCCCACCTTAACCTTCAGCGCCTCCACTGTTGCATTTATTGCTGATGAAGAAAAAAGGGATTGGCCTTTTTGTTTGGCTTGTGTTTTTTGAAGAAATAAGAGCATGAGAAAAGATGAGAAAGGTGTTCCTTTCATGTGATGTCAGCCTAGATAATGGCTTATAGATTATGTTTTCCCAGGTGATCATGGAATCTGGCTGCATCTAGACCATACAAATGTCTTCCTGTGGACCCACTTTCAATGCCACCACATACCATATTTTTCGCATCATAAGGCGCTCCGGACCATAAGGCGCGGGACGCTGGGAATGCTCCAATTCAGCCTGCAAGGCGATCCTTCCGCTTTGGAGCGTCGCGCGGAACGATCT
>JANHFO010003527.1:618336-632387 GCA_032468095.1 Pareas carinatus | reverse complement strand
ATGGGCCATGGGGGTCGGCACGCGCCATCGCTTGGAGATAGCGGTGGCGCATGCCCTTCACTCGATTTGGCCCCCGGTTTGGCCAATTAGGTAAGAAAAATCAACTGCATAGTTATTGAATAGACAGTATGTGGCTCATTAGTAGTAACTGTGAGAGGGATTAGGAGTCCTGGTAGACAGCCACTTAAATATGAGCCAGCAGTGCACTGCAGCTGCCAAAAAGCCAATGGCAATCCAAGGCTGCATTAACAGAGGGATAGAATCATGATTACATGAAGTGTTGGTATTTATAATCCCTTGGTAAGACCACATTTGGAATATTGTATTTTGCTTACCACAGTATATAAAAGAGGCTGCGGCTCTAGAAAGAGTGCAGAGCAGCAAAGAGGATTAGGGGACTAGTGGTTAAAACATGAAGAACAGTTGTAGAAACTATGTATGTCTAATATAACAAAGGGACAGACTAGGGGTGACATGATAGCAGTCTTCCAATATTAGAGGGGCTGTCACAGAGAAGAGAGGATAAAACCTATTCTTCAAAGCACTCAAGAACAGTACAAGAAGTAACCGAGGGAAACTTATCGAGGAGACATTCAACTTAGAACTAAGGAGAAATTTCCTGACAATAAGAACGATTTATCAGTGGAAAAGCATGCCAGCAGTGGTGGGAAATGTTGATTCACTGGAAGTTTTTAAGAGGAGATGGGGATGATATTTGATCAAAATGATATAGGGCCTCCTGCCTGAGCAGGGAGTTGGACTAGAAGACCTCCAAGATTCCTCCCAACACTGTTATTCTACATTCTGTATTCTGTAAACCAACTATAGCCCTCCAAGACATCACAAATAAAGCAAAATACCCATCAGTCTCAGGAAAAAAAATAGGAGTCATAGAACACACAATGTAAGGGCTGTAGCAACTAATGTAGAACAAACAAGCAGAAGACTAACAAGAGACCATCCATCAATACCAACTAGCAGTCAGAACACTTCCAAATTTGCATGTTAGAAATTCAGATTAGTTCCTGATATAACTTCCTGCTGCAATCAAACAGTATTGAAATGTCTTTCAATATGCACATTCAACATTTTATTTTATCTTTACTTTCCAAATTAAATGACTCTGAAGCAAAATATAAAACAAATTCTGTTTCATCACCTTAAATGAGAATTGGCGGGAAACATGGAGAATTCCTTTACTTGGCAATTAGTGCCTCCAACATATTAGGCAGAAAATTTCACATTTTTTTTTCTGAAGAAGGATTGAGGTCTAATAGTTTTGTTAAGACAAATCCAATATCTTTACTTCTCAGACCATAAATTATTGGATTCAGTAGGGGGGGCATTAAAGAATATATAATAGTAAATAACAAATTCAGATGTGATTCAATGTTAGAGTTGATTTTCAAATAAGCAAACATTGTGGTTGACACAAATATTGAAAATACAATGAGGTGCGGAAGGCAGGTTGAGAGCACTTTTCTTTTCCCTGATGAAATTCTCAACACTATAATCAAAATCTTTGTATAAGAGAAAATGACAATAGTAAAACAAACTACAGCTAAACTACAACTTAATAAAATAATTAAAATTTCATGAACATACCAGTTTGAGCAGGGGAGGGCAAGAAAAATTGATTAATAACATTGGAGCAGAACGAGTTTGTAAATGTGATCGTAGTGTTGTGAGCTTTGGAATTTAACTCCAAGTAATCTGGAAAGAACTGAAATGAACAATTGCTAGGAACTGTATTTTTATTCATTTATAAATGGACTCCTTGACAACCAACCATGTTGTGTTACAAGGAAGCGATCTTAATCATTTTGATTCCAGTTTTATAACACTTGCACAAATAATCCAACCCTCTTGGTCCAACATTTCTACTGATGTCACATTCTGGCTTCTACTCCATATATTCCAATCGTTAATATTTAGGAAAAACAAGTTATGCTCCATCATGGGTCATTTTGACATTCTTGGCTATACTTCCTTTCCCCCCAATAAACATGTTTTTAAGATTCCCCAATAAACATGTTTTTAAGACCAACATAACAACCTCATCAAAACAGTGATTCAAGCTGTTGTTTTGGAACATGATCACTGTGGCCTGTGGTTACATTGGCTAGCATTCAGTTTGATCAGATATTGCGTGCAGAACAATACAAAATTATGCCAAGCTTCAGCTGTTCTTTTATCTATACTTTTTCTAGAAATAAAAAATGTGCTACAACACTTGACAGAAAACTATAGGAAATAAATTTATTACATGTTTGTAGATTTGATCTCAGTACTCTGAAAGAACTTTAAGAGTACCTGAATAGGGGATTCTGCTATAATTCAACTAGATGACTAAAGAATTGCAATAGATCTATAAAATCAAAAATAGTGCTTGTATTTCTGATCCTAATTTAAATTTTTCCAAGGTATATTAATGCAATTGATTTTTGTGCTATATTAATTTCAATACTATTTTAGAATGTTTCTCAGCTTTCACTTTATCATAAAATATATCAAAGCAGAAAAATCATTTTAGCAATTATCAGTGTAAATTCAAGGTTACCAAAAATTAAACTCACCTCTCTGTGGTCTAAAGGGGAATGTACTGTATCTACCATTCTGATATATGCTATTTCTAGTTAATGCATTGAGTATAGTCTGTAATGTGAAAGTCTATGAGTTCATTTCCCCATAAAGGATTGGAATTCCAAGGAACAGGAACTATATTTATGTTGAAGAGTTCCAAATAGGATGAAACCATTCACGTACTCTCTACTGTGATCATTATAGGAGAGTTCAGTGATTTGCAATTCTTTCTTTTGTTGCAGCCCTCTAGAAATATTCATTTCCCTTTTATAGTATCCCAAAGGCAATAGTTTTTGAAGTTTTGGAATTGAAACTATAAGAACACTTTCATATCTGGAAACCACTAGACTGTGAAAAGTTACTGCATGGTATAATTAATTACAATAGTCACTTCAAGCAAAGGAGACTGATTCATGTGCCCGTGTATGCAGAAAGTTTTTGTTTTTCAAATAACTCATGTATCAAGGGTATCTCTAATAAAAGTAAAAAAACATAAAATCATAAGAGAGAGAAAGAGAAGAAGTGGAATAAAGCTGGCAAAGTAATGACAATGCTTGGAAACTACCAAACAATCCAAAATGCTACACACCCTGTAAAGGAGATATGAACTATATGAGTGGGATGAAATAACAGAATAAAAAATGAGAACAAAGGTATACCTGGATATCAATAGTGATGGAATGTTAATATAACCATATATGATGTAATTATAAATTTAAAAAATATTTAAATGAAAATCATATATCATTGGTTATGCTGCAGGACATCCAATCTTGTGTAGAGGCCACAAAATTCTATAGTAGCCTGTATACCTGTATATGTGCATATGCATATGCAGTACATATACACTGCACCATCATAACTCTTGGATTAATGAGTGGAAAAATAATTTATATTTATATTTATATTTGTTATGTTCTTCTTGATACTAAATAGTTAAATTTCTAAAGAAAAGGAAAACTTGCTTAAATATTCTCAAGAACATTTTAAAGCAAAGAACCCCCATGGCTCATCCTGTGATCTGGGTGGTACAGGCATCCAGACCCAGGGTCTACGGTTGATTCTGTGTATTGCCAGGTCCATTACTAACAAAGCCCCCCTTATCTGTGAGTTGGTCCAGGAGGGGGGAGCGAACCTGACTGGAATCAAGGAGACCTGGTTGGGCCAGGAGGGAGGGGTCCCTCTTGTCGAGCTGTGCCCACCAGGTTTCTGCGTTTTTCATCAACCAAGGGCTCTGGGGAGGGGTGGGGGTGTGCCATTTTTAATTAGGGAGGAGTTCCTTCCGAGGGAGACCACGGTTCCTCAGGTGGCCGGTTGTGAGTCCCTCCTGGTGAAGTGGGGCCCTGGGAGGCAGTGGGGCGTGTTGATCGCGTACCTGGCTCCCTGCCACGTGACAGAAGCCCTGCCTGAGCTGCTCGAAAGAAACTCCATTTTGACGATGTTAAATCACATTTGCAGAATGAACAAATGCACATGTTTGAATAGATTGGTTAATGACACAAGGTTATCCTGTCACTGGGCAAAAGTGGTCTGGGTTAGGAAGAATAGAATAGAACAGAATAGAATAGAATAGAATAGGAATTTATTTATTGGCCAAGCGTGTTTGGACACACAAGGAATTTGTCTCCGATGTACATGCTCAGTACTTACATACAGGCTATAACTGACAAGCAATGATTACAATCTTACAATACATTCATTATCATAAAGTACATCCATCATGTCATCATGTTATAAGGTGTCATTAGCACAGTTATTTCCTGCCCACTCCTTCTGAGCTCTGCTCCCCCAAGTAGAATCAATGCAATTAATTTCTTGTGATAAATATAGAAAGAAGTGGGATAAATCATGTATAACTCTTATGAAAAATATAAACTTTTTCTGGATCCACCTTCTTTGGCTTTGAAGAAAATCTACCGGTGAGTTAATAATGTAAATCATGCTTGTTTATCCCACTGGTCTTAAATCAAATGTTCCTTTGAAACCAATTTGGTGAATCCTTAAGAGTCCTGGCCACTTCAATTGGAGGAACTCCATTTGCCCCTTGCTGTTGTGCGTTAAGTAAAATCTGTGCTCATCAAGCACTTTGAACATCATGAATTACGGTTTATCCCACAGTTCGCCAGATGATTAGACTGGATATGGCATTTTAATCCACCCATTGAGTTCTTCCCAAGGATTTGGGATAATCTGGTGTTGCTGTAGTTGATGGTGTTAAAGGTATTATCACAGGATGTGAGTTGTTGCGAGTAAAGCTGCCTTTTGCAACTCACAGATGGTGATTTTGTCAATGCCAGTGGTGTTCAAGCAGTGCTCCAGTTGTTTTGGGATTGCACCCAAGGCGCCTGTTACTACTGGTTCTATTTTTGCTTTCTTTTGCCACAGTCATTCTACTTCTACGTGCAGGTCTTTTGTATTTTGTGATTTTCTTCAGTTCTTCCTCTTTTGCTGTCTCCAGGTATTACTATTTTTATTACTTAAAAGAAAGTCAAGAGTCAAAATATCAGAAAAGGGGAAAACTTCCGACACTTCAAAGAAAAACACACCAAGGGTACTTCCTGAGAAATTAGCCCTTATATCTATTTTCCACTGCGAGTAAGAACAATAGTTAATGAGTGGACAGAATGAGAAAAAAAAAATTGTTATTGCGGTCATTAACCAACAGGGAGAATGAGAAAGAAAGAGTTTCCATCAAAGAGCGCTTTCAGAACCATTCTGTCTTCCTGCACATGTTTTTGTTTTGTTGGTTTTTTTGTCTTTTTTTAAAAAATAGGGGCTAATTTCTCGGCTGTGACGTTCACTTCAATGCAGTCAGGAAACCAATAGCCCATCTGCAATATAAGGGCAACCTTTAGTCTCCTTTGATCAGAAATTTACCTATCCTACCTTAGTCTGAATCTCTTGGGCAAACCAGGCCCATTCAGAGCCAGGCCAGCTGGCAAGGGGTTGAGGGGGCTGGGGAACTCGCCTTTCCTCCCTCGGATGCCAGGATGACTCTCGTCCTGATTTCCTGCACCCTCGTTCTCATTCTGCAGATCACCAGTGGTAAGATAGGGCAGGTAGATTTCTTTTTCACGGGGATGGTGGGGTGTGGCATGGGGGAGAAAACCTGCATTAACTGTTTTGCTTCAGTCGTTTGCATGTGAGCCTCGCTGCCTAACATGCTATTCTTCTTGAACTGTATTCCATGTTTTAAAAGCCCCTTCTGGGGCTTTCTTTCAGACTCCTTTATCCTGCTTGAGGCCTCAGAGTTGAGCTGTATTTTCATAACATTTCTCTGCTTTGGTTTGGATCAATAATCTTCCTGCAGCCGGAAATATACTTTGTTCCACAGGAGAGGAGTTCAGGGTGTGGGGTGAGGAAAACACACGTGTGACGCTTCCTTGTCACCTACGTCCCAGGAAGGTGAAAGACAACCTGAGGCACCCATACAAAGGATTAGAAGTTCTCTGGGTGAGGCACGGAGGCAGGTGAGAGAGAATGACCCAGTTTTATCTACTTTGGAAGGGAGGTCTGAGTGGGTCAGTGGCACTTCTATTTTATATTCTGCTATTTTTTTTCCTTTTCCCATTTTACTTGCTACCAGACACTCATTCAGCACCAATTTTTTTTTCTTTGTCGACTAGCTCTTCCTTGAAACATCATTTGGTGCTGAAGGTGGAGCCCAGTGGGCTTAAGAGTCTGGCTCATTCCATGATGCACCGAGTAACTGTCTGGGACACCGGCTTTCTTGAGGGGAATTTCTCACTCCAGATCGAGCCATTGCTGAAGGAAGACGCGGGAACCTATGAGGCACGAGTGAGACATGGCCATGAGGAAGGGCACTGCCTAGTGGATCTTGGTGTGGTGTCAGGTAGGTGGATTGGATAAAGCTGGTCGAAGATAAAAATGACCCTCTCAAAAAGAGGAACAGAGAGTCTCGCAAGGACAAGGCTGGAATCTGGAGCTGGCTGGAGTGCTTAAAAAGCTTGGATTCATTGCTAAGCAGGGAGCAATTCTGAAGCTGCATGCATCTATGGGATTCAACCTTTCAAAGGGTTTCATGTCCCCATTTAAATAGAAGCAGTAAAGTAACTAAGACTGTTAATACACCAATGCTTGTAAAAACAATTCATTGGACTAACTATATAGGACGTGAAATTTCTCTGTTATTTTAAGCATTTATTCCTGTAAGACCTATTCATTTAATAGTATCAAAACTGGGCTGTAGAATGCTTCAAGAAACAATGCTTTCCCCTTCTTTTCTCACTCTGTTTCTCCATATCATAAAAACAGAAGGTCTCCTGAACAAGACAAGCATGAAAATAAATAAATAATAGTCCCCCATAAGCTAGGGATCATGGTGTTCTATGAATATCACTATACAATTTTCCTTTTCTTAACAGTCACGGCTCACCCGTCACGTCCTCTCATTGAGTCTGAATCCATCAGGCTGAACTGCAACTCCACCCACCCAGGAAATCCCACCGACATCCTCTGGTTCCACAACAACGTCCTCATTCGCACCTCCTACAGGCTTCATCCTATGGGTCAAAACTTGCTTATCTCAGGATCACTTAGTAGTGACACTGGGCCCTGGGTTTGCCAACTCACCTTTGCAGATGGGGAGAGAACCATAGGCAGATACAACCTACAAGTTATAGGTGAGATCCATCTCCTCATCTTCCCTTTTTTCACATGTTTCAGGGTGGGGGCAGAACCAGCATAAGTAAAAACATGTTTATCACTCCCTCTCTCTCATTCTTAGTGTGCTTGAATGAGTCAGAAAGACTCATTGTGTGCTGAATTCCAGCTATCACTCATTTTTGTACCCTCTGGTGTCCCACTACTAAACATTGCCATTTTTAATATCTCCTCTATAGGTTTTGCTGAGCAAGCCCCCTCTGTCGTCTATACAGCAGCTGGATCTGATGCTCATCTGCCCTGTGTCCTGAATTTCAAGCCCATGGACTATGGCATTTCAAAGGTGGCCTTCCAATGGAGATACATGGAAGGGAGAGAACTGAAGGTCAAACCCACTCCCAGCTATAAAAACCATCAGAATTTCACTCTTTACCTCCCAGCTGTCGGATTAAATGATGCAGGCCAATATCTTTGTGAGATCACCATCAGAGGCATTACCCTAATTAAGAATGTCACCCTGGCACTGATGGCAGGTGAGGAACAAACCCCACAGGCAGGCCCATTCTTCTCTTAAGGGATTTCCCTTGAAAGTCAAGGGAACATAATCCATCCTACCTCTCAGGACAATGAATGAAATTTGAACTGGTAGCACATTTATCTTATGAGGAGGGAGCATGGACCACCAGAATACTTACCAATTCGGGATAACTGAATTGGATGTCTCCTAGGGGTATTCAGTTTGCAACTCCGATCATTCCCAGCTATTGGCCAGGCTATCTGGAAGGATGAGACTGATGGCCAATGTATCCAGAGAGTAAAAGGTGGGGGGCGAGAAAGCAGATCAAAAGACTTGTAGACTTAAATTCCATCAAAATAGTTCTAGAACAAAGCTCTTCCATCTTTTTCTTTCATGGGCTATTCTGAGAGTTGGAGGAAACGCACAGACTCCTTTTCAGAAATTTTAATACATAAAATAAAATATACAGTAATGGAGGGAAACCATTTATGCTCAAATGCAGATATCAAAGGATTAAAAAAAATCAAGAGAAACATAGTAATGTAGCAATATATATCCTTTATTAATCCATTAAAGGGATAACATGACGATATTCTTTTTTTAAAAGGTATAATTAGTTTAGATAGTTGGGATTTGTTGAACCTAACCATTTTTGGAATCGATGGGCGATAAATTACTTTGTTGCCTACATATATTATTACATGACAGACTAAATTTTAGTTGAAAATTAGTGAAAACAGTTACATTTTTTTCACATCCAAATTCATAGATCTCTTGAAATCTATCCAGAGACTCCCATCGGAAGAATCCCTGCTATAGAGCCAAGAGATTCCCTGATTTTTTTTTTAATGCTTGAATTACTCAAGTTGAGAACCAGACTGGTGTAGTGATCAAGGAACCAGGTTAGAAATAGGGAGATTGTGAGTTCTAGTCCCACCTTGGGCAGAACTCAGCTGGTTGACTTTGGGCCCAATCGCTTTGTCTCAGCCCTAGGAAGAAGGCATTGGCAAAACACTTCTGAAAAAACTTGCCAAAAAGAAAACCCTGCAGGAACTTGTCCAGGCAATTTCTGAGAATCAGACACAATTGAATGGGCAGCAAACCTGGGAACAGGGAGGGATTGCTTATTTTGGGGGGGGGATTTGAGGTTGATATTCTATGGTTATTTATCTGAGAGTTAGCCATATTGAATGGAAACGCTGAGTCGTATTTGGTGGTACTGAGCCTAGTGGTGGGCAGGCGTGAGTGATGCTGGCTTGTTCTCCCACTCTTCTAAACTCTTATCTTACCCACCACTCATATCTGCACTCAGAGCTTTCAGTACTGTAGATTTTAATAGCTATGATTCCTCGTAGGCAGTTTCTAGTTAGTTTTACTAGAAACTTTACTACTTGTTAAAAGCTGCCTGGCTGGATTTTTTCCCCCTACTTCTGGGGAAATTAGTTTTGAGGAAGGATTTGAGAATCCAGAAGATTTTGAGTTCTAGTCCTGCTTTAGGCAATGAACGCCATCTAGGTGACTTTGGGTCAGTCTTTCTTTCTCAGCCAATCAGGCTCAGGCGAGAAGCCAATCAGTCAATTTGCACAACCAATGCATAGCTATAGCAATAGCACTTAGATTTATACACTGTCCCATAGTGCTTTACAGCACTTTTCTGGGCAGTTCACAAAGTCAGCGCATTCCCCCCCGACAATTTGGCTCATCAGTTTACTGACCTCAGAAAGATGGAAGGATGAGTCAAGGATCGAATTCCACACTGTGGGCAGAGTTAGCCTGCAATCCTGCCTTCTAACCACGGTGCCACCAGGGCTCCTTCTTTTAATCCATGCTCAGTTGAATTTTATTTATTTTTTTAAAAAGCAGATCCTGCACTTGCAGGAAAAATGCTAGAAAGAAATAAAATGCCGAGCAATATAATAGTAACTATAGAAGTCCAAGAGAAATTAAATAAACTAAAGAGAATTACAGACGTCAAAATAATGGCCATTCAGACGTCAAAATAATGGCCATTCAGACGTCAAAATAATGGCCATTCGTAAGTGGATGAATGGGTCCCACAGGATTTCACTTGCTTCCCAGGATGTTGAAAATGTTCATGATATTATTGGGAAGTTTCATAATATCATCTAAGATTTTGGAGGAGAGTATCCCCAGTAGGCTTATAACCTTCAGCTTTGCTACTCTGTATCATCAGCGCAAGGAAGAAAATTATATTGAAGGGGATAGAGTGAACAACCTGAAATTAAATCGAGAGACCCGGGGTAATATATATATTAGCTATGAAATTGGGCTAACACTGAAGAGACTCAGGTTCAAATCCATTCTTTAGTTATAGAAGCTCATTTTGTGACTTTAGACCAGTTATTCCTTCTCAACCCTACCTACGGTTGTTGAGTATGGGAATAATAAATAATAATACAATGGTTTATATAGATCCAGGCCTCAGTGCTGCAATTTGATTAACCTAGTGCTGCAAGAGGAAGGTGAGAGGAACCAAGGCCATTGGTGATTTCTGTTTCTTTGCTTTCCTTCAGTCATTACCAGCAATGTTGAGCCAAGAACGCCTGAAGGTTCTCACTTGGTCCTCATCTGTAACCTCAGCTTTTGCACAGGAAAAGAGCATTTTCAGTGGAAGCGGCTGGACTTGGACGCCGGCAACAGCTCTCAGTCTGGTTCCAGGAAGAGGCCTGTGAAATGGGGTCCAATCCAAGAATTCCCCCTGGTGTCATCAAGGGATGCAGGGATCTGGGAATGCAGTGTCCACGGTCCAGAGGGGAAGCTGGGATCCGTGCAGTATCACCTGGAGATTGCAGGTGATCTCCTTTCTTTCTTTACATGTAATTGCTGAAATGTATACTTTACTCTAAATTATGTGGATCACAACAGTTGACATTTTTAATGCTTATCAGGAAAAAGACTGTAAAAACATATTAGTATAAGGGCCAGGATAAAACAGATCAACAGAAGCCTGGAGAAAATAGAAACTTCTTATGGTATTGTGCATTTCAAGAAGTTGTTTTGGGAATAGCATTCAAAAGGTAGAACATCAGTGACCCTCACTTTCATGTCCTCCACCAGCTGCCCTAATTTAGATAGAAAAAAGGTAGAAAGTTCTCTTAAGGAAGTGTCTATGCAGATTCTCAGTTATCCAAGTCATAGTTGTATCAAAAGTGGTTTTTATTTGAAAAGGCGACTGGACTGATTTTGAGGGGAAACAAGACGTTTCACTTCCTATCCTGGAATCTTTATCCGTTGTATTGGATACTGTGGGAGATGGAAGGAGAGTTATTGACATTTGAGGTTAGCTGGTGGGAGGGGAAAGGGGGAAGATAGGATGGCGGTAGGAATGGAAACATTTTTTTTCTTTGCAGTCAACTGATCTTAACACTCTGTGAGAGCCATTGTGGCGACTTGGGGTTTTATCTGTGACTTCAGGGTCACCTGAATCAGGGGTGTGGGATCTTCTTGGAACAGCCAAAAGGACTACATTGTAAATAGGAGATAGGTGATGTCTTATCCTTCCCTGGGCTGCCCAATGTTAACATAAATGGACTCTTTTGACACCTCTATCCAAAATGTGGACTTTGCTGACTTCAAAAGAGTGACCCTTCTCTTTTGAATGCAGATGGGCCGCTGAATCTTCGTCCTAAGAGCTTTGTTCTCCCATGTTGTGCCATGTGCTTGTGAAGTGGTTGCTTTGTTTTACCAATGTATAGATCTGCACACACCTTACTGCATTGTATTGCAAATACGGCATTGCTCAGTTTGTGTCTAGGTGTTTTATCCTTGGGGTGGACAAGTTTCTGGCTAAGTGTATTTTTGGGCTTAAAATGTACAAGTATGTGATGTTGGTTGAAAATCCTTCTGAGCTTTTCAGATATCCCGGCAACATATGGAATGGTGTTGCTTCGTTTCTTACTCTCTTCCTTGTTTGTAGTAAAGGAGCTCATGCTGGGTCTTTTTTTCTGGATTTGATGAAGGCTCAGTTAGGAGATCCAAAAGTTCTGAAGGATTCTTTGATGTGTTTTAGCTGTTTTCTTTTCCTTCTTTACTGGTAGGCAAACTTGCAGCCCGGTGATGTACGGTTCTGATCACTTACAATTTGTGTTCTAATGGGTGTGAGAATTAAAATGCAAACACAGTGTGTATGTGTGTGTGTGTTTTCTGTAAACTTCAATATTAAGGCTTCTGTCTTCCTTAATATGTACAACAGTCCAGGAAAGCCAGACAGTTTTCCTTAACATCTTCCCATGTGAACTTAATGTATCTGTCCACAGAATTGATGTGTTTGGTGAAGGATTCCACTTCCTGTGTTTTAATCTTGACTCAAGTATTGTCCATATACCTGTGTCAGTGAGTTGGTGAAATCCCTGGGAATGAGTTTAGGGCTTTGATTTCTACCTTTCTTCTAAACATTTGCCACAATGGGGAACACAGGTGAACCCATGGCACAGTCATGTTTTTGTCTGTAGAAACCTTCATTGTATTTAAAATAGGTCGTGGTGAGACAGAGGTCTGACATGGCACATATGTGGCCTGGGCTGAGATGGTAGCAGACGTTTCTTCACTACTGTGATAGCTTCAGTTGTTGGGATGCAGGTGAGGACTGAGGTCACCTCATAAGAAATCATATTTTAATCTGGATCCAATCCTACCTTTCCAAACCTTGCTGACAAAGTCCTGTGAATTGTTGATGTGATGGATGGTGTTGCGGAACAAAGGAGCTAATAAGATGGCTACATGTTTTGCAATGTTGTAGGTGACAGAGTTGATGCTGCTGACAATTGGTCTGAGTGAAGTTCCTTCTTTGTGGACTTTGGGGAGCTCATTTCCATTCCCTCCCTCACCCTGTCAGAACCTATTTCCCCCCTCCCATCAATTAACCAATATCAATAACTCTCCTTCCATCTCCCACAGCATCCAATAAAGACAGGTGAAGCTTCCAGGATAGGAGGCGAAACATCTTGTTTTCCCTCCAAATCAGTCCAGTTGCCTTTTCAAAATAAAAACCACTTTTGATCTATCCCCCATGAAGCTCGGAAACCACAGAAAGGTACAGGTGACACAGGCTTAGAAGGTAAACCCGAGAAGGAGCTTGAAAACAGGAACACAGCGCAGATGGTCCCTGTGCACAGCAAGATCATATCGCCCAGTTCAAATGGTCAGTCTCCCAACCTGCTTTTGGATTAGCAGGCTCAGATCCAACGTCCCGCAATAGTCTTGACCCAGATGGCGGGAGGGCAGGCTAGCCCTGGCCCCAGAGAAATACTACCGCAAGGCTCCGCTCATTCAAGGGGCGGGGGCGTCCTCTGGACGGCTTCCAGTCACGAGCCGCTGGCGTCATCCGGCTCACTTCCTTGCCCGCCCGCCCCACCCCAGCCCGCAGCGGAGCGCAGCCAGCCGGAGGGCGGCGGGGGGCCGAGAGTGCGGAGGGCGGGCGGGCAAGGGGCCGCCCGCGGGGAGGGGGCGAAGCCGCGCGGTGTGACGGCGGACAAACCGCCCCCCGACGGCGCCCGCCATTGGCTCCGCGGCCGCCCCGTCTCCACGGCGACGGCCCCCAGCATGAGCGGAAGGGTTTCCTCGGACAGGGAGCCGCAATCCCGCACAGCCCCCGCCGCGGGAGGCCGCCCGCCCGCCTTCCAGCTTCTCCCGCGGCGCTGGCAGGGAAGCTCCAGCAGCCGCGGAGGGGGAGGGGGTTGGCCGCCGCTCCAAAAGTCCGACCGGCCTCGGGGCAGCGCCTGGCAACCCCCGTGGCGTCTGCCGCGCGATCGGGGACGGGCTTGCGCGGTGGGCGGGCGACGGAGAGGCCGGCCACACCGGAGCCCCGACGGGACGGGCATCAGCCGCGGGGACCGTT
Organism: Pareas carinatus; assembly: GCA_032468095.1. Lineage (NCBI taxonomy): Eukaryota > Metazoa > Chordata > Lepidosauria > Squamata > Pareidae > Pareas > Pareas carinatus. The sequence continues at coordinate 618,807 of JANHFO010003527.1, read as the reverse complement.
CCGGGAGGAGGGGGCCCTTTGCTCCGCCGCGCATCCCCCCGGGTAGCGGGAGCGTTACCGAAACGGTTCCAGGGACGGGGGCTGCGACTCGCACACGGCGAGCGGGCGCTGGACCCTCGTGCCCCCCGGGACCCGCTGCGGTCAGCCGCTCCGTCGGCTGCAGCCTGCCCCGGCGCCTGTGGGGAGCCAGGAGGGACTCCGCTTGGGGGCGGCGGTGATCCCGGAGAGCTTCGCCGCTCGGCGGCTCGTGCGCGTCTAGCCAGCGCGGCAGCCCCGAAAGCGCCGGCTCGGCCAGAGTCCTGCCGAGCGAAGCGCTGGTTCGAAGCGGTCCCGCGCTGGGGGTCCCGACAGAGGGGGCGGCGCGGGCTCGGGCGCCGCGTCAAGGCCTCCCCCCGCTTCCCCCGCTGCGGCCTCCGGGTCGCGGGAGTGGCGGAGACCCCCGGCGCTGCCCTCCCCGCCGCCTCGCGTTCC
>JANHFO010003527.1:600208-612080 GCA_032468095.1 Pareas carinatus | reverse complement strand
GCTGCAGCCGGAATGAGGGATCCCCAGTAAAGCCCGATGGAAAAGGGGCCGATGCCGATGCCTGCCACTGGAGCGAGAAACCTCTGATCAAAAAGGCCCGATGAAAAGGGGCCGACGCTGCCGTTGGGTCAAAAGACCCCCAATCCAATGCCCGATAAAAGGGCCGACGCTGCAGCCGAGATGAGGACCTCCAATCCAAAACGAACAGGCACAAAGCGAGCCAAAACCAGCCGAACGCTGATGATCCGCGACGGCCTCTCCTCGCGGCGGCCATTTCGCTAGGAGTCCGGCCAGCACATCAGAGATGAAAAAGAATGCCCGCTAGCGGCATCGGTCGCGTTCCGGAGACCCCCGACACAAAGGAGAAGAGTATCCTCCACCGGACTGAGGTGAGCATCGGTGGAAACCCGACCCCCACCCCGCTAAAAAAGCCTTCCCTCACCTTGGCGTTCCGGAGAGAGCTCTACAAGCGCCTTTCCTCCGTGGCCATTTTCTTCTTTTCAATGGGAAACCACAAATATCATGCTGGCAAAATATTCTGCTGATTAAAGTATAGGTAAATAGTCTGCATGGGGGAAAGGAAGCCTCATAGTTCATTTGGAAAGCAGAAAATTCTTCTTTAGGTGTCTCAGAAGCATTTGTGTAATAGCTGCTTTCTTTTAGTCCTGAAAATGAAAAACATTCGAAGTCTTTCACAACAGTATGTTCTGGTGGATACAGAGTTCACTTCCATACTAATATTCTGTTCAGTTCCACATACAGGTGATTCCCATTCCTTATTCACACACACACACACACACACACACAGATTGCATTAATATTTTTAGTTACTGTGCCAATATTGCTAAGCAACCATTTTAATGTTAAATTTTTTAGGGCACTTTGCCTTCTATCTCTTCCACACAAATGCATATGTTGAAGAAATGAGTTAATTCTGGGGAGAATGACATTTGAATAATTTAGTTGTTGCCAAGGACAGCATATTTTTATCTGATATGACAGTTTTAGTATGTCTGACACATGGTTACATGGCTGGCAAACATTTCAGTGGTGGATTAAATACTTAAAATAGTTCCACCTTCCCCCACCCCTGCAGCTCTGCAAAAAGGGTTTTTTTCAACTAGCATGTTGAAACTCCTAAACAATTTGAAGTTATATAAACCAAAATCAAAGCATTTCTTATCCTGTGTTTTGATATCACCTTTTCACTTTAGGAGAAATGGCTGGGTATATCATCATCATCTTTTGAATTTAAATATTTCCAAATCTGATCAGACTCAAGAAAGCTTTTATAGAACAACAGTTAAAACATCTATAGGATACTGTAACCACATAAAACAGTAAAACATCCACAGTAAAAGCAGTATAATATTAAAAGCTACCATAATAACCAAAACAATGAATTAAAAACACTCTGCTACAATATTTTAAATTAATAATTATTACTAGTCACAAACAATGTCATAATAAACATCTCACAATTGCATGTAATATGGCACTCCACCATCACAGAGCCTCTGAAAAAGCCCGATCTTTCCTGCTTCTCTAAAAGTCATCACATCACATCAACAAACTTGAAGCCCTGCACATCAAACCTACATACTTTAAAAAAAAACAATGTAGAACAATCTCCTATTAGGAGTATACAATTTATAAAGTTAATAAAGCAGCAAACCAATTAGAGATGTATTACTAGTTTTGGCAAGAGATCCAAAGGGCCTCACCCTCTACAACTGCACAAGTTCCTCATCTCTCTCATTCCCTTTCTCTTCTCCTTCTTCCTCTTACCATCTCACTTCCTTTTCCTCTTCTCCTTTTTCTCCCTTTCTACTGCTTCCTCTTATTTCTCCTTCCCAATCTCCATCCACTCATTCTCCCCACATTCCCATTCCTTGTCTCATTCTATTTTATTCCTCTCACCTACCTAATTTCTCTCTATCAACTTTCTTTCTTTTTCTCCACTGTCCCTTCTTTCTATGGATGGAGAACATTCTCTGTTTTTTTTTTTTTTAAAAGATTGCTAAGTCAGAAATGGCTGCACCAAGCTTCCTTGAATTTGAAGCTCCATTCTGAGTTCCTGTGAGGGAGGAGATGTTGATTTGGTTTAAACTGCTTCCTGGGTCCTGAAATCCTGCACTGCAACTGAGTGGCATGACCGTATTAAGATGTAAACAGTCAGAATTGCTCATATGCCTCCATGACAGTCAGAGATGGGTGTGTGCTCGCAATATGTTTTCTTGTTCTTGTGAGGAGGAGGAAGCAATGAGGCCAGCATGAATAACTGAGCTATTGGCCAGCAAATAAGCACTGATTGACTTATAGTTCTCTGTGCTCAACTACTGACCAGAAGGACAAGCCACCAATGACTTCCTCTTCTTGGTTCCTTTACAAACAGGCAAACATGTCTATAATCCTATATCTTGCTGCTTTAAATAATCAAAACAGTTCAAATTGGTCACTTTTCAAATTAGAATCAGAAGGATTAGGAGATTGAAATCTAGTCATTTGGAAAGGCCATAATTGACTAAGCATAGATGTGATTGGCTGTCCATCAAGGTTGCTAGAAAATATTTTGCATGAAATACTTTAACCCTTAGCCTGCCAGTTTGATCAGATCATCATTACTGATGTTCCAATATACATTCCAGCACTGGCTGCTGCTTTTTTTTTAATGTCTGTATAAATCACACAAAAGGCTTTTGAAGTAGCGTTGTCTTAGTTAAATATATTATTGTCCAACAAGGATATGTATTATTAAAGATACTCAAGATTTCCTCAAGCATCTTCAGTTACTATCAAGTTCAGTCCAAGAATTGCATAGAGCAATTCAGTCAAAATTCAGTTCTTTTTGCTTACACCTAGTACCGTGTTTCCTCGAAAATAAGACACTGTCTTATATTAATTCTTGCACCCAAAGATGCACTAGGTCTTATTTTCAGGGGATGTCTTATTTTTCTGGAGGCCGCCCAGAACTGGAAGTCCGAGGCCTTATTATCGGGGAGGTCTTATTTTCGGGGGATGCCTTATATATTTCAGTGAGAGGCAAAACTGTAAGTAGGTCTTATTTTTGGAGGATGTCTTACTTTTGGGGAAACAGGGTAGCAAAAACACTCTTGTAATTGAAACACTCTGTTCCTTCCATCTTCAAAGGCTTACCAAAAGCCTGAGTCCCTTCGGGGAAAAGGGCGGTATAAAAATCTAATAAAATCAAAATCAAACTGGTAAATCAAATGGAAAGCTTCTCTTGATCATAACTTCCATCTGCTCTTCTAGCAAGAAGCCATGAATCTAAGATCCCTCAAATAAAATATTGTGCAACCATTGACAGTCACATCTTGTAGTAAGATGGAGTTTACAAAGCATAGCAAATTTTATGAATATAGAATTTTCTTTATTGCCTAATATGTAATAAATAAATAGGTAAATAAAAAAACCAGAATGCTTTCAGCATTTAAAGATGAGCATGGAGATCTACTGCAAATCAAAATCTTTGTCCAACTGGCAATATAGCAGGACATGGATTGTAGCTTCTATTGCAGGTGCACCACAGGGGTACCATCATTCACCAAAGATTTTCTTGTATATCCCTTCTGATATTGTTGTGAAGAAAGCATTAAAACAAACCAAGGATAAAAATCTGAAATCTGAAACAGAAACCTTGTCCAGATAATTGGCTGGTTTGTATTTTGTAAATTGGTTGTTAATAAATACATCACTGATTCAAGCTACATAATCTAACTGATTTTCTACATTTATAATCCATAGACAATAGAACTCTGTTTAAATGATTTATATGGCTGTCTACCTTAAGCAACTCTGGGCAGTTCACAACAACTATAAAATAAAATTAAAACTGATCAAACAAAGCCAAAAACTGCCCCCTTGGAATGCCTGGCAGCAAGCTCCAATTACTTTCATTTCGTTCCATTCTTTTTATTCCATTCGATTCTATCCCACTGCCTCAATAAAAAGCCATGTATTTATGGCTTTCCAAATGACTAAGAGTGGGGATTTGCCAAATCATCAAGTGTGGGGAAGTGTATTCCACAAAGTAGGGGCAGTCACAAGATTCCGCTAGGTGGGAGGATTTCAGTGAAGAGATTTGGAATGTGCCTACTGTACTCATGGGACAGGCATGTTCTTAGGGAGAGGCATGCCCGCAAGTAACCCAGTCCTATGCCATGTAGGGCTTTAAAGCACTTTGAATTACACTTGGAAAGAAATGGGGAGTTGGGGCAGCTCACACAACTGAGGTGTAACATGGTTGAACCATGAACAAATATGGTGCCACTACTACATTCTTCACCAGTTGAAACTTCAAAGTGGTCTTCTTGAACAACTCTACGTAAAGTATATTGCAGTACTCCAAATGGGAAGTGACAAAGGTGTGAGTGACCATGAAGTGAGTGACCTTGTCCAAAAGGTGCAGTTGGCACACAAATGATCTGTGCAAAGGCACCCTAGCCATAGCTGCCAGAAGTATGAGATGTAAATCCTGAAAGATCCCCAAATTGCAGATGAGCTCAGTCCAAGAGTCAAAGACAACAAGTCACCCTAGGAAGGCAAAAATCCAAAGCCACTTCACCTTGTCAGAATTGACCCAAGTTGGTTCATCCCTATTCAGATCCTTACTGCCTCCAAGTACTTGTATACCATCACAGCATCACCTGATCAGCCAAGGATAGAAATATACAGTACCACTGGGTAACATCAGCATACTGATGATACTGCATCCTATGTCATCAGATGATCTCATCCAGCAGTTCTGTGTAAATGTTAAAAAGGAAAGAGGAGACTTATGACTTTATTTGGCTTTATTGTGGTTTTGTAAGCAACCCAGAATTCTAACACATAAGGTTGTGGGATTTGAAGCTCACAACAAGCACAAACTCAAACTCCAGACATTTAAGAAGCAAACAAGTAAAGAGCTTATTTCGGAAATTCCGGTGTACGTTCCAGACCGAACCATTTGATGTTTAGTAGATCGGGACTGTTCCAGGTTCTAGTCACCCCGAAGAGGCGACAGAAGAAGGGGGAGATCTGGGGACCCAGGATGAGGCGGCAGCCTATCTTGAGGCATGGAGAATCCCCCTGAAGATCTATTGTAACGGCTGTCTAATGTAGTATCCAACCGCAGACTAGCTGTGAAGAAGAGCAGTGCCGCTGTTTTAACAATTAAACTGCAGAAAAGCAAAAAATCAGCAGACATCAGTTTGGGTGAGCAGTTCTAAAAGTTCTATAAAGTTCTCTCTCAAAATAAGCAGAGAAATAAGGAAAGATCCTTTTGTCCCATTTACATTTGAAATGGAGAAATCTGTGCCAAAAGAGACGCAAAAAGAAAAAATTAGTAAAAAAAATTCATTCAAGTTATTACACCAACATTAATGGAAAAGTCAATGGAAAAGCTGAATCAATCTATTAATGAATCTATTGATAAAGATTGATTGCAACAATACAAACTTCGAAAAGATAAATAACAAAATACATGATTTGACAGACAAAATGGAACAACAGCAAAAATTGATTGGCAAAAACGAACAGAGGATTGACAATGTGAGAGACAAAATTAATGGAAAAACCTTAAAAGATTTCAAAGAAGAAGGAAAAAATCCAGGTAAAACTTCTCAAAAACAGGATTTAAAAATGAAAGACTTAAATTACAGAGGACTATTGCTAAGAAAAATTTCAACTAGAGGGAACAAATGGAGGAAAAGAAGAAGAAAACACACAGTTAAGGCAGACCTAAATTATAGAGGACTATCCCTAAGAAAAAGTTTAACTAGAGGGAACAATCCCATACAACAACAAGTACTTCTGGAAGCAAGATGAAGAAGAAGCAAAGATGGGGGGGGAGAAGAAGACACAAACAGTTAAGGCATATGATTGACAGAATTTTACTCAAAAAGGTATTGGTTAGAAGATATTAAATGAAATATGATTATAGGCCAAATGGATACTATGTGAAGGTATGAATAATATCCATTTGGCCTATAATCATATTTCATTTAATATCTTCTAACCAATACCTTTTTGAAGGTATGAATAACAGATAGAATTAACCAGAATTGTTGCTATAAAAATTGCAAACAATATGTGAAATTAGAACTTATTAGAATGAAATGTTATTAAAAATAAACTTAAGTAGTAGTAATAGTATATTGTATCTTTGCAAAGGTTTCTATGGGTGGAATTGATGATATAAATGTTATAAATAATGTATGAATTTGAGGGGGGAAATCTTTGGAACTCAAATGAAATATTATAAAAGTTAGAATTGACCTAAATGAAATATGTTAAAAGATAGAATTGTTACTGAAATAAGAATATAACATAATATTTAATCGGAATGAGATATTAACTGAATTATTACTTTTTTCTTTTCTGAAAATTTGTGGATGTTTTTTACAATGATGAAGAAATAAAGTGAATATTATATAATGGTATAAATAGTAGATAGAATTAATTAGAACTGTAATAATTAAATTAAATGAAATATGACTAAAGTTACATTTAGACGGTAATGAAAGATGTGATCAAACTTATTATGTACAATGTAGGAAAAGAGAAAGAAACCAACAGAAGAATATGGAATTTAAAGGATGATTAGGACGTATATTGAAACGTTTAATGTGAAAATTTAATTTCCTGAGAGAACACTGTTGTTTTTGATAGTTTTTACGTAAATAATTGGAAAATAGAAGAATAAGGAAACTAAACTGATGAAAAAGACATATACCCAGATTTTTATTGTTGAAAATCAAATTAGATAGTGTGATGATCTTTATTTCTATTGTGGAAGGAATATTGTAATACTGATGTTTTTTTCCATTTAAACGATTTATAAGCAAAAACATTTGGAAGCTGAATAAGATGTACACCCAAAAAGTATGTTTGCTGGAAACTATGTCTTTTTAATTAATATGGAAAAATTAAACCTTATGAAAAAAAGTAAAGTTTTATTTCACTACTTTGCAAAGAGGGTATTCCATGCACACAAGTACAGTGGACACACCTAGAAAATATCTACTTTTATTCCCTACCCCAAGGACAGAGAAAGCTCTTATCCTCCCTATTTCACCGGGTTACTGGAACAATTACTGTACATCTTATCTGAAGTGTTTAACTTGTATACACTATCTTCCCATAAATAATTCCTACCTTCCTTGCCCTCCACTCTTCCTGTCTGACTGGCTAAATTATGTTTCATTAGGCTTATCTTATCTCTAAGTTTCTGTTTGTTTCTACATGCTGCCTTCAGCTTGGTGATAACAAATGAATAGGCCCAACATTCAGCATATAGTATAAGTTTACTCCATTCTTCTGTAAAAACAATATATTCATATTCTTTTCTCACAAACCCCTCCCTTTTCCCTCATTATTGATTGTTACAGTCATTTCTTTCCAAAAGTTTATAACATCATTTAAATTTTCTCCTCTTGTCTGGTTATTAGTTTTCCAACTCATAAGCCAATCTTTATGACTTCCCATTACTATAGGCCCAGGTTGCATACAACAGCAGATTAGTATTTACAAAATAGCCATCACCATTAATAACTCTTATCATTTGTTTTATCCAACCTGCTAAATTTAAAAGCTAATTTCCTATGTTTGATGTCTACAAAGAAAACTAACTTAGAGTCAATGAATAGGATAAGTGTCTCTTGCAAATAACAGTTGGTTTCAGGTGGCAGTCCAAGGCTTCTCCCAAATAGCACAGTTCAGGAAGAAAGTTCTCACAATGTCCCAAAAAGAAAACGTAATCAGAAAGTTTGAAATACAAACTTCTATCCAGTCTTTTGGTTGTATTAAACAGCAGCTGTAGACCTAAGGCATCTGTCACAGCTTGAACCAGTCCAAATGAACTCTGATAATTGTATCAAGTGCACGGGGCCATTAGCAGATCTTAAATGATTGGTTGTACTAGAGATCTAAAGTGTAAATTCAGCAACTTATAGCAATATTTTTCATGAATACCTGAACAGTATTGGTGGCAATAAAAAGAGCCAATCTATCTACCTATTGTACTGTGGATATTCTGGGGGCACAGAGCATTTTTGGTTTTGAACAATTTAATTATTTAGAATTATGTTTTTATGATGAATATATAGATTCTATTGTGATTTACTACCTAGCATGAAAATTGTTGATATCACAAATTGTTTAGATAAATTGCTGGAAAATGCTGAGTGGAAGCAATAATTGGAAGCCAATAATTTTATTTTAAATAAATTGTAAAGTGATGCATATTGAGGAAATATCCCAAAGTTTACATACATACTGATAAAAGTTGTGAGCTATCAGTAACAACAACAAAAATATATTAAAGTAAATGCGAATTACTCAGTGAAGATGTGAATTCAATGTGGACAGCTGTGAAAAAGGCCAATTGTGCTAGAGGATATTAAAAACTGAAAATAATGTCAACATACACATCTGTGAAACACCTTCATTTAGAGTTCTGTGTAATGTTCTGATCATCACTTTCGAAAAATGATATATTAAGGTGCAAAAAAGAGTGGATGTCAGGTTCATCAACTAGACATGCTGGTGTCCTGCCATAATGACTGGAAGGGAAGGAGGACTGCATGGGGCTGCTGTACTGTTATTTTAAATGTTGTGTACTGTTGCTGCTGTTACTTTCCATGTTGGGAATGGGGGGGGGGATTCCCTGGAAAGTGAGACCAGATGGCTTCTTTATCGGTGTGAGCCTGACTACCATAAGTGGAGGGGAGCAGGAAAGGAATGCTTTTGTACTTTCAGCGGAAACTTCAGATCCTGCCTGATTCTACTGCAATCAGTTTTTCTCAGTAAAAGTTCTTTTGATTCAATTCAATGGATTCCCGAGTTTTGCTTTCCTAAGGGCCTGACTGGGGCCCTCAGGAAATATTAATGATAAAATGATATATTAAGGTGCAAAAAAGGGTGAAAGGGGGCCATCAGAATTATCCATAGGCTCAAACACTCTATCCGAAAAAACTAGAATAGCTGTGGAAACAGACTTAAACAATACCTTACTTCACACATTATACAAGATCAAAACCAAGTAAATTGCTTCATTTATTTATAAAATTCATATATTGGCCACCGGCTTAGTGACTCCATACAACTGTGAGACCTCAATATCTCAGATGAGAGACAAGACAAGGAACAAAACAAGTCCATATAGCTGTGTTTATTGATCTTTTGCAAAAGAGACTCATAGGCCCTATTGAACTGTGAGCAAAGATACATTCTGTGAGATACATTTTATACAGATTTTAGAGTAGAGTGAAAATAGCCTTACCTGATTCTTTCAGCCCAGCCCTATTTGGCTAGTTCTGCCTGGTTAAAGATACAGCTTGCGAAACGTGTGTAGCTGATAGGTAATCTATCCTGACATGAAATAGGGTCTTTCCTCTTATCTAACTTCCCAGCATGGTTTGAATACACTTGGTCATGGCCTGCTAGTATCCTGTACTTAGTATCCTGTCTCTAATTAGAATCCATCTGGCCCAAATCTTTTCCATGTATCCAGGACATGTTTTTGAGAACAGGTCAGAGAACAAAAAAAAAGTGCTGTAAGTTTCTAGCTGACAGGGTCAGACTGAGGACAACATGGTGAGCTTCTGCTCACCGCTATCATTTATCATTTCAGGAATATACAGGTATATTTTTGTTTCTGACAACTCCACCCTTTTCTTACACTTTATCATTCCTGAATTCATTACGCATTTCTCTTAACATAGATCTGACTTCATTCTGACTTATTCCATTAGCCTCCTTAACCTTGGTCATCTGATAGCATTGGGTAGAACACATGTAGGTGCACACTGGATACCGATAAAAGATATCAGTCCCATAAATATTATAGCCACGATTAACACAAATAGTCCTTTTAGCCAAGCAAAGCTAGGTAGCCATGAGATCATCCAGTTCCATGCTCCTGCAAAGGATGAACCCTCAGCATGATGTGTAAGATATGTAGTGATGTTATGCAACATTTTCAGCTTTGATTCTATAAACTTAGAGTTATCGGATACATTGAAGCAGCACAAGCCATGGAATTCCTCACATCCATGCCCCATTCTCAAGAACAGGTAATCAATAGCAACTTGATTCTGCAGTATAGATTTACGGATTTCCCCCATTTAATCAGCCATAGCAGCTATAGTCAATGATGTTTCAGTTATGCTTTTGGCCAAAGCACAAACTAAATGTCCTATTTGTCTATGATTATAATACGTTGAAGCCCAAGGAATGAGTCCTAGCAAGCCTGACTCAATCTTTGACAACAGCATAACATGGTTATCACGGTTGGAAGAAAAGGTATCACTTATAGATCTTTTTCCCCTGATTGTTGCATCCTGAGGCTTAACATGGTGTCCTTTGACTATATATGTGGGCTTAATGGGTTTTCTGGATTCCCCTTCTGATTGTGCGGAGTCAGAAGGATCCCCATCTGCAGCATGCACAGGTTTGTCATGTTCATAGTACAGACTGGCATTTATGAGTTTGTAGTAAAACTCAGTTTGCTCATTAATGTTTTTCACATGAGCAGATTCCAAAGCAGTGGTCAGCCGACCAATGGTGCATGGCCTTCCAACAGCGTTTTGGAGAATGTGTGCATAGGCAAAATGTCCACACACAATAGGGACCAACCTCTAGGTAGGTATAGTAATGTTCCTATTGGCTCTATTTCTTCAATCTCTGTGCATTCAAATGTTCGTTCAGAAAGCAAAGGTATATAGGAAACCCTAGTATTTTCTTGTTCCTTGGTTTTATCTAGAGGCTTAAATTTTACACAATCATGCATTGGCAAGATAGACCTTATCTCAATGACTAATTTTCTTTGATTATTCCATTTAGTCGGTTTCAAAGGGTGTCCAAACTAAGTAATACCATTGACAAATTATGGCCACCAGCTTCAGTTGTGATCTGAGCCTCTTCCAGGATAAATTTTCCAGGAACTGGCACTCCAATAAAGCTATGTCAGTTACTGTAGTTTCTCCCTTCACACAAAAGGAAGAACTAATTAAAGCCATTTGTACAAGGTCCAGAAAAATGTTTCCATCTTTTTGTATTTGGCTCTAAGTCTGCCTTGTGTACCTTCCTGGAAGTGGTGGGTCTATATAATCAATGGTACACTGACCATGCCACATATAGGGTAGCTGCACCAAAGCTACACTTCCACTCAAGAATACCAGTTTGGTAGATGTAATTTTCAACTCTTTGTATGGCATCATCATTCCTTCCTCTAAAGTTCTGAATTTCACATATGAAGGTGTATAATTGCCAAATTGTTCAATACATTCATTATGTATCTGTTCCATCTGAGCAGCTAATTGATCCTTATGGACAGCTACAGAAAATGTCAATTTGCATTCCAGGTACCACCCTAAAGGCATCTCTTCGGGTATAGTGGAGTCAAAGGAAGTATCTGCTTGTATTTTAGAATTAATCAATGTTATGGATTCATTTAAAGATTGGTCAGATTTGTGATGAAAGAAATACTGTTGCCATGTTAATGCATAACTTGGTGTTGCAGCATAATCAAGGGTCACCACCTGCACATGTACACCAATTATAAACACCCACAACATAAGAGCATATGTTATGTGCTCCATGCTTGTATGGACTAACCCCCTCCTGCTTTTCTGTCTTAAGGATATTAGCTGTTCCTCTATCTCTAGATTTCGAAAAATATTCTGGGTTTCTGGAGACTTAACAATTGCAGATATAAGGACCTGTTCCAACCTCCCCCTCAGGAAATAAAACTTTTGGATGCTCTTTGAATTGAACACAACGTAAACTTTACTGAGGAGGTGTAGATAGCATGGCGGCAAAATGAGGTCTGACTATCGCAGGCCCAAACCCGGCATTTCAAGCTCACATC
>JANHFO010003527.1:524143-537505 GCA_032468095.1 Pareas carinatus | reverse complement strand
AACCTTGATCCCTTTAAGACTTGTGGACGACAATTCCCAGAATTCTTCAGCCAGCTATGCTGGCTGAGGAATTCTGGGAGTTGACGTCCACAAGCCTTAAAGGGACCAAGGCTGGAGACCTCTGGTTTAGAGTGTTACCAGCTTGTCTATAGCGTATCACTCATAATCCCTCTGGCAAGGAATCTGTGTGCCCTTACTGCCTCTTTCTTCTTTCCCTGATACTCACACAATTTGATGACAATCAACTCAGGTGTGTTTAGCTGGCAAGCAGCTGCTTTTGCTTAGGAGAAAAGTGAGCTATTACTTGTGTCAATCACTAGCAGCCCATCTCTTTCATTCCCTGAGGGGCAAACACGGGGTTCGTTTGGAGCGCTGCATTTTCAGAGGTCTAACATGAAAGCCAAGCACTGTGGATAATTTTTCTCCCTCGCTCTCCAGTTCTATGGATAATCCCCTAGAGGTTCTATCATTGCTGTTTGCCACAAGTTGCTGTTTTCTGAGCAGCTTTCCTTCAACTGCAAAGGATGGTTGCAGCATAAGGTAAAAGTAAAGGTTCCCCTCGCACATGTGTGCCAATCGGTCTTTACTCTAGGGGCGATGCTCATCTCCATTTCTAAGCCAAAAAGCCAGTGCTGTCTGAAGACTGGAGCGAGTAACGGGAACTCACTCCGTTACGCGGCATTAGGGATTCGAACTGCCGACATTCTGATCGACAAGCTCAGCGTCTTTATCTGCTGAGCCACCGCGCCCCTGGTTGCAGCATGGAGTGGCATTAATTCACATCTCTGCCTCTGTCATGACTGAGACCACAGGACAGAAATGTGAGGCTCACATTGAGCATAGCATCTAGTTTGACCTGAAGGTGGGATTGTTTGCCTGCAACAGAGATGGTTGTGTGTATTTTGTGTCTTGTTTTCTTGAACAGGAGAAACACTCAAACCATTTATGATTTTGGTGTATTATTGTATATTACCATGTTGTAACACTTGCTTTCAATCCACAGAATATCCGCCGTTACGTGCAAAGATCCCTTATGGAAAAGAGACTGATCTATTATGCAGTCCAACACCTTGATGAAACGTTTAAGGACCCAGTAAGTGGCTGGCTTTCTTTGAAGGTAGATTCTCCAGGACCTTCTTGCAACAAAGCTATTTATTAATCTCATCTGTCAAATACTGTTTGATGAAGTAGTATATAGTACATCCTCTTTCCGTCCTCCTTTACTGATGCCTGAAATGAACTGAAAGAAATTACGCTTTAAGGGCATATGTTCATTTATTATAAGCCTTTTTAAGCCAAAGTCATCTAAGACAGTCAGGACAATATGCAAGAAGGATAGCATGCCAAACATGCCACAATATTTGCCAACAAAATCCTAAAACGATACCAGACTAAAACAAATCAGAAGAATGTTAATAATACACCAAAGTAAACATAAAGCAGCATAGTACAGGTAGTCCTCGACTTAGAACAGGCCATCTAGTGACCACTTACAACGGCACTGGGGAAAAAAGTGATTTATGACCGTTTTTCACACTGTTGCAGCCTCCTCGTAGTCATGTAATCAGAATTCAGCCGCTTGGCCATTGGTTCATATTTATGACGGTTGCAATGTCCCCGAGGGGGTCATGTGATCCTCTTTTATGAGTTTCTAACTAGCAGAGTCAATGGGGAAGCCAGATTCACTTCACAAAGGTGTTGCTAACCTAACCACTGCAGTGATTCACTTAACGACTGTGGCAAGAAAAGTTGTACAATAGGGCAAAGTTCACTTGACACATGTCTCCCTTAGCAACAGAAATTTTAGGCTTAATTATGGTCTGTAGGTCAACAATATTTCAAAATACAAGTTACCTTGTATTTTAGAATATCTGTCCTATAGAGCTCTTTAAAATGGTAGCAATTTTAGTGCCTGTCAAGTATCTATGGGAAAAAAATCTTTCGAATGGGGTGTGCTGCCACGGTAAAGGTGCTAATTATAGATGGAAGTGTTTCTAAAAGCTGTTACTGGTTGCGTGGGAAGGAGTACACTGCTTGTAGAACTAGAGGAAACTGGACAGATGGTTTTTTTTCCCCAATCTGCTGAAGTTTCACCAATATTGCTGCTGTGTGGAATAGCCAGACAGTAGGACACATGTATCTTCTGTGGTGACTCTGCCCTGATGCAGTCCTGTGAAAAAAGAAAACGGGCTGATAATTTTGTAGCACTAAGTCCTGGATGTGTTTCTTTAGGATTTATGGACTCCTGAGGAACTGATCCCCGAAAGCATGAGGGAAAAACACAAGTAAGTTTCAGAGCAGAAACATAAAATATGGGTGCAATTCTAGGACAGCTTGATGAAAGGCAATGATTCAGATCTATTAGGAAAGGTCTTTTTAAAAGACCTTAAATGTAACAGAATAGAAATTATAACTGATTTGATTTATTGCTGAGCTGCTTAATTATGAAGACAGTCCCGTGCCCTCTAGTTATGAGCTTTTCTATATTTGTTTATTAATCCCAAGAGAAGATCAGGAGAAACGGAGCATGAAGGCCTCACATATGCAACAGCAGGATCAAAAGGGTGAGTAGCAGAAAAAGAATTGACAAATGGAAAGAAAGATGATCATGTTTCTTCTTATCATAATGAGAGAAGAGAAAGACTCTAAGAAGGATGACGTCACAATTTCTCCTAAAGATGAGATGGAATAAGTCCTCATTCCCAGTACTGAAGTTTACCTGCTGAAACTGGGAATTGTTTGGGGTTAGGGTTATCTCAGCAGCAGAGATGTGTTCAGAGTACCTATCTGGCATATCAGCAGATCAGCAATAGGATGGTCACACTCTCCTCTCCCCTTCTCAGTTTGGATGTAAGCCAATAAATAAAGTTGTAGTCCTTCATTATCTTATTACCTTTAAGATATGTTGATCTACAACTTCCATCATGCTGATTAAGGATGGTGGATACTGTAATTCACCATATTTTGAAGCATTGGGTTGGATAGGCAGAAAGGAAAAAAATAATTGTGAAGCTGGCCAACAGCCTGATATCACTGGATCACAGTCTATTCCACTCTGTTAAGATGTATTATATTTCTGTTCAAATTAGCACAGCGATTCCTAAATTTGCATCTATTCAGAAGATTCATTTGTCAACTCTTTATGTGTTAGTGTGTGCTGGGTGTGTTTTTGTGTCTGTGAGAGAGAGACAAAAAGACAGACCGACAAAAAGACAGAGAGGGGGGCAAGCAAACAGATGGATTCTCTATTTGGCTATAGGTAGTCCTTGATTTATGACTAAAATAGTGAGTTGAGGGTGATGAGTGCTGTAAGGACCTTCACCTCAGTTGTTCCAAGACTTTGGAATTATATCACTAATGAGACTGTAGCAGCTGTGATTTTACAGTGGTTTTAAAATGTAAAATCTACCTATTTTGAAATATCAGTGGTTGCTAAGTTGATTCTGGCCCTGGGTAATAGCTGCTGCTGATTCTATTAAATGGATATCTGTTTTTAATTCAGGTATTACTTTTTATTTTCTATTAGAAATCACTTTGAGCCCTGAAGAGATAACATTCTAATGTTTTAAAGGAATAATACAGTATAATAAGTAGACCAGACGTATTATGGTACCTGTGACAACTGTTGAGTCAGTAACACAGCTATAAGCTTTGTATCAGACAGGTCCAGTAACCTTGCATCTGAATTCTGATATTGATGGATAATGATAGCCTAGTGATACATTTTTGATATCATCTTCCAAAGACTGATTTGCAAGTGAGGATTGTTTAGTGGCATGGAGTTTTTCAAAGTCCCATGTGCAGATACCAGTTATAACTTATATGAAGTGTACATATGTGTCCAGAGATCGTAAATTAGACTGTGTTTCTTCCTTTATACTCATGATAATGAGTATAATTACCATCAACGGTAATGTTTGATGGCATCTCTATATACACTTCACCCTGCTTATTTTTCCAGAACCACTACCTTTTGAGGACATCACCATCAGCATGGATTCTCACCAACTCAACGGTTCTCAAAGGGTTGTCTTTGATGGAGTCCTGACTGAATCAGAATGCAAAGACATCCTTCGTCTGTCCCAGGTGAGGATAGGAGCCGGCAAATGGTCTGCATAATCCTGTCTAACAGAAAGAGAAGCTTTGCCATGGGTGAAAGGCAATGCCAGATCTCTCACAGGTTTGTGCATGTTTCAGGCAGCTGGAGGAACAGGAAATGGCTATCGTGGCAGACGTTCCCCTCATACTCCACACGAGCGATTTGAAGGCTTAACGGTGACAAAGGCTTTGCAGGTAAAAGACTTAGTTGATTTTAGAATAAGCCAAGTTCCTGGTCCTGCAGGACTTTTTTTTCTCACTCGAGTTTCACAGACTCTAGAAATAAACATACAGTACCAAGTTAATATTAAAGACAGGTAGGACACAGGCATGTTTTCCTTTTCCTTCCGCTAAAATTTAAACTGTATGCATTATGCAAATAAATGTAAAAAAAGATTTCCAGTTGCTGGGGTTTTTTTTGAGAAAGGATAGCACAAGTCTCAACTGAGAAGTGGTAAGCAAATGCTTAACTTTTCCTTCTTTCTGAAACAAAGCAAAATGGCTCTGTGAAGATATTTTTGTACAAGTTTCCACACATGCAAATATAATTAACTCGGAGCATTTTGTAGAGACAGCAGAATGGAAGACAGGGTTAGAATCAGGTGAAAAAGAGACCAGGAACGAACAAGTACACAGTGGATAAAAACAATACAAAACTCTTTCCATTTTCTGTTTTTACTTTTTTTTTTAATTGGCCAAACAGAATTCGTTAAAAACTAACAAAATATAAAATGAAAAGGGGAAATAAGTAAGTAATAAAAAAGCTAATAAAAAGTAAATTAAATTAAACCTTGGGAACGTGATTCTGCAGAGTGTATGGCCATATCCATGCAGCACAACACACATTAGCACTTGTTTCCAGAGTCCATGTCACACACTAGGAAGATCTCAAGATCTCTAGCCTGGAGTTAGAGCAGCCTGAAGAGCTTTTATGGTCCGTCCCTGGAGAAGATGTATTTTCCCTCTAATCCCAGCTCAGGATTTTCCACCTGGACAATTCATAGTGCAGGAAAGGGGAGGAGGGTCGAAGTGACCCGGTTGGGGCGTTTATCTGCTCAACCATAATTAGCCCAACAAGTCTGCTATGAAACCACCCCTTGCTGTCTGGCCTCTGGGTTTTCTACCTATTTTTCAGTCCTGGTTTGCCCAAAAGAGAGACCTGGAGAACTATTAACTACCTTTGCTCTTATGAGTGAATTATTACGTATCTCTAAGTCTGAATGCATTTAGAAAAGACCCTGATATTAGGAAATTGTACATTTGTACTTCATAGTCACTTCTCAAGGTAAAAAAGAATGGAAAGTAGAGCCAGAAAAGGAGCTAGATTTTTTTTGTCATTCACTTTGATAACTTGTAAAACAAATTCACAATTAACTGACAGTCTAGAGCCATAAGGAAATCGTCACCATCTGAGTTGCCTCTCTGATTTGATGTAAGAGAAGCCATCTCTTTCACCCTATTTTGTTATGTTAAGAATATTCATGACGGATCTTTAACAGTTTTCTTTTTCATAAATATCCGTGGATTTTCTTGAAATTTAATAGAAATGAAGTATTACATTGATTTGTCTTTCTCTTATAGCTGGCTGAGGAGAGTAGTATCAACTGGAAATATATTAAACTTCTCCTGCAAGCCAGTGAGAAATCCCGGAAAATTGTGGAATCCTATTTTACCCCTGGGAAAAATCTCTATTTTTCTTTCACACATCTTGTGTGTCGCACAGCTGGAGATGGTAAGGAACTCTTAAGTACTTTCTTGAGATCTGTAATGTAAAGAGTTTCATGTTTATAACGACCATTTGTATTGCATCTCATTCTAATCTGTAACATGATATTGCTGGTAAATATATTGTAAAAATTATTAATTAATTGAACAAATAGGAAAGGAAAATAATTCACCCTATTCATGTGGAATGCCTAGCAAACATAGGTTTGGTTATATAACTTTGGCAAATGCACACAGCATTTATTAATAAAGCAGTGAATATCAGAACCAAAAACATCTCTGGGGATATTCAAAATGTGCCATCTTTTCATGCAGAATTTCAAAGATGATTTCTGATTTTGAGCTGAAAATTTAAAAATCAGTTGTTTTGTGATGTTAAGATTATGATTTGATTTTAAAATGTATATCAAATACAAAATCCCATAAATTGACACCCATCAAGTTCAACCAGTGTCAGTTGTGTTCTAGATTGGAGTCCATTTTTATTTGACACCACAATGTGTGCATATTTTACAACTGAAGTTATTCTTAATAGGCATATTCATGAATTCACTACAATACAGGCTGTGTTGATGAAAATGTGCCACATATGTATAATGTATAATTTTGTAATCGCAAGAGAAATTGGTGAAGAGTATATGGTCATAGGTTTTATCCTTTGAATTTATAGGATGGGTGCCTGATAGAGGTTATAGTTATGTTTTGCAATTGCAGGGGAAGTGAAAAGTTATGGTGCTGTTTCAAATTTTCATTTTTAGAAGTTTAAAATCTGGTAATTGTAAATGCATATGTGTATTTGTGAAAGAAGGCAAGTTTAAAATTAAAGAGAGTGTGGTCATTGAGAATGATGCTTCCCAGAACATACCCAATGAAAAATAGTCTCATTTAAAACAAAGGTAAGAAAACTGCAGATTTTCTGCCATCAAATCCTGAGATCAAAGGAAAGCATAGAAGAAAGGATTGCTAAACTAGTCCTCCATCTTGAAAACACTAAATCCACCAGACTGAAATACTCAAGAGCCTCGGTGGCACAATGGTTAGAATGCAGTATTGCAGGCTAACTCAGCCCACAGTCTGGAGTTCGACCTTGACAGGCTCAAGGTTAACTCAGCCTTTTATCCTTCCGAGGTCGGTAAAATGAGGACCCAGATTGTTGAGGGGCAATAGGCTGACTCTGTAAACCACTTAAGGTCACAATCATTATGAAATGGTATATACTGTAAGTTTAAGTACTATTGCTATTGCTAATAAAGCATGGCTACTGAGAGAGAGAGAGAGAGAGAGAGATGGAATAGCAGGAGAGAAATAGCTTCAGTAAAACAAATGGGGGAACATATTATTAACTGTTATATGTGTAAGTTAGAGAAAGCAGTACTATGATTAACTGGATCTCTGCTTGAAACAATTACGACTTTTGTTGTTCTTCCTTAGGAGAACAAGAAGGTCGCATGGATCTCAGCCATCCAGTCCATGCTGATAATTGCCTCTTGGATCCGGAAGGAAACGCTTGCTGGAGAGAACCCCCAGCCTACATACACAGAGACTATAGGTAATAGTGTGAGGGTGAAAACAGATAATAGTGTATGCCTCATGCTGAGCATGCCGTAGTGAAATTATTCAGATACACATTTCATTTATTTATTTATAATTAGAGATGATAAATTTTAAACAGACTTGCAAACTACTATGGAGATTTTCAGTCATCCAGGTCATAGTTGTCGCGAAGGCTGGCTGAAGAATTCTGGGAGTTGAAGTCCACAAGCCTTAAAACTGCCCAGGTTGGAGACCCTCCACGTTTAACGTATTTGCTTACACCTAATAGACAGAATCTTGCCAGACTAAAGCTATAACCTTCTAACCTATTGAATATATTTTGGGAGATGCTAGAGCAGTGTTTCTCAACCTTGGCAACTTTAAGCTCTCTGGACTTCAGCTCCCAGAATACCACAACCAGCCAGGGGAATTCTGGGAGTTGAAGTCTGTACAAGTTAAAGTCGCCAAAGTTGTGAAACCCTATTCTAGAGTATGGCTACCCTGAACCTCATTCTCCCTCCCCCACCCAGTTCAGGACTATAATTTTTTTTTTAATTTTGGGCCTCTCTCTGGAATGTATTACCTCCTCCCTGGAAAGCCGTGATGCTCTTGCCGAAACTTCCCCCCTTCTCCGTCTTTAGGTGCGTCTTCCATCACAATTGCCTCAATCATTGCAGACATTGGTATAGTGTCACTTGTCATTACAGTTCAAGAATCCACTTGCCTCTGTTCTGCACAGTTTCTTCCACCATAAGAAGATTCTCTTTTTCCGTGTTAGTACCTAGAAGAGCTGAGGAGGAGACGTTACAGGGTTGAAAGCCTGGTTTGAATGTGCAAAGGGTTCTATTGACATGCCTTTCTATTTATAGCCCATGTTTTTCACTGTTCCTTCTATCTTTTTATTTACCATGATAAAACTGTTAAAAGAAAGATGGGAACATTTCAAAATGTTGTGGGTTCTCCACCACTGGAGATTTTTATGAAGAGACCGGACAGCCGTTTGTCCAGAATGGTGTAGAATCTCCTGCTTGAGCAAGGGTTGGACTAGAAGACCTCTGAGGTCCCTTCCAACTCTGTCATTCTGTCATCTTGCTTGGTGCTGGGCATTGTTAGTGCTTTGGTTCCAACCGCTCTTGCCCTTTTTTTGTGCTGCCATCTACTGTCCAAAGGCAGTAGAGCACCTTTGTCATCTTCCTTTGCCTTTTCAGTAGAGTAAGTCGATCCGCGTATTCTTCATTTGACCGTTCCCACACAGCGTTGAAAAGAAGAGCAGTCTTCTGGTATTATTCACAAACTACTGTTTATTTTATGGATGAAGCTAATATGTAGATCATTTACATAGTCCCTGTTCTTATCAATTGATTAAAATAATAAGTACAAATTAATTCGTTGCAAATCCAGCTAAAGAAAAGGTTTGACCTTTTTACACATAAACTGTTCCATAGAGATTTTTTCCATTTCAAGAAATTTGGAGAAAGAAGAGCCCCCGGAGCAAGATTTACACCAAAATTAAGCCAATCTTTTACAGAGCTTAAGAGGTACCCCTTGTATGGGTCTCTACACCAGCCTTGCTGCCTTCTAACCTTGAAGGATTGATGGCACATACCGGAACTTACTGTCCTACAGTTAGACCATGCACTTGGACCAAAATGAAATGGAAAACTAAGAAAAAATGTTTTTTTCCTTCAAAGGGTGCACAATTTGTGAAATCACAAATAGATTGTGTACAGTTTTGTAAAGCTGTAGTACAACACTTGAACAACATATTTGAAGCATTTTTTTCTGACTTGCAGTATTTAAACTACCAGAACATTCTTTTTTTAAAAATAGAAAAGGTAAACAATTTTAGTAATAAAAAAAAAAAGGTGTTTTAACAAAAAAAAATTTTTGGATTCTTTAAAAGGCTTACCAAATTTTTGTTGCATAAATTCATATTATAATAACTTTGTGTCACAAAAATCTATGTATTTTAACTGTACATTATAATTCAATAGTGAAAAAATGATCTAATAATGATTTATCCCAGAAGAGAGATTTTCTGTTCCCTATCAATTCGGACTATTAATAGGAAGAATTCAATACCCGTTCTCGCTCTCTTTCTTTTTACCAGAATAGAAAGGGAATCAAACGCCATACATTTACCTGAGGTTCATTGGCCCTTGCTTAATTTGGAGTCAAAGGTAGAAAGCTATCTGCTTCACCATCTCAGGACTGCCCAGCTATTTCAGTATTTTTAAATTCAGTTCTGAGCCGAATACTAGCTGTACATATTGTTTTGCTTGCTTAGCAATGGAAATTCCGGTCCCAATTATGATCATTATTTGAGGACTATCTGTAGTTCTGAATATAAAAATATTTTCAGCAACTGAACTGGCAGGAGAGTTCTGGAGAATTACATGGCTTCCCGGCAGCCATTTTAATGTTTGATGTAATTTCAGGAAGCATTCAGATATGTTATTTTTTTGTAACCAGTCCAAATATTGTTCCCCTTGGTAGAATAATTCAGTTAGTCATAATGACTCTAATCAGCAAGTGTGTGGGTGTTTCCTACTGCTTTGCTCTTTCAAGCTTTAGCCATATGGGACTGGAGCGATATTCTTCACCCTCCCTCCATCTTTAGTTATTCTGAGGAGGCATATATTGGCATTGTTCTCCTCGTGAACCTGATATCATTTTTCAAAACAGAATTCTAGAATTTCAAAATGCTTCAAACTTGTCTTTATGACATTCGTTTCTATCTTACTCATCCAGGCCTAAAGAAACACTGCTTTGTGCATGTATCAGCTGACACTTTACCTGGCAAGCAATTCTTTTACCGTGGAATTCATTAAACTAACAAAAGAAAAGAACTGAATTGCTACCATGTATTTTGCTTCTTAGTCTGAAAGTACAAAGAGACTTCTTGCTTGCCATTCCTAGCTTTATGAGTGAAGTAGAAGTGTACAGTATTGCTTTTTCTACGCTTTTCACCGCCCAGAGTCCATCAGGAGAAGGGTGGTATATAAATGCAATAAAATTGAAAATTGGAAATTGGACGAGTTTAAGATTGGAGGCACCCTTGTGTGTTCTTAATCAAACCATCTGCTCGTTGGAAACTGAGCCGATTAACTCTGCACGTTAATTTCTCTTCTGTGTAAGAAGGAATGGCTGTGATTATTGTTTTAGAGCCCTTTCTCTAGAGCTGCTGGGCAAGAGATACATCCTGTTGGTAGTAACTTCTGCCTGGCCTTGCTCTGGGATTCCTATTGACTTGATGGTTCATTCGCCTCTTCTTCCACATCAAAGGTAGCTTTGGTTCTCCCATGATGACGGCTGAATTCTTTTTTCCTCCCTCCTTTTCTCAACATAAGGAGCTAATGCACCAAAGTGAAGAGCGTAGCTGGGACAGCCTCTTGTTTCTGGTGCTCTCCGATTGGCTAACTATAGGAGAAGTTGGGAATCCTTGCCAGATGCCACACAGCAGCATGAAAATGTGTGGACGGAAGCCATTGACTATGTGGAGGGGATCTGGGAATGAAAAATGATTTTCATGTCAAGTTGATCCAGGCTTTAATTAATGTTTGCCGCTGCTGCTGAGGAAGAGAACAATGTAGGACATGGCAGGAAAATGATTCCCGCAGTCATTGATTGAGAGTGGATCAGTTCCACATTGCTGTTGGCTCTCTTCCAGAAGCTGATAATGCTTGGAGCATTTTGAATTTTGGAATTCTGCTTCTGATTTTTTAAAGAAGAATATAAGAACTGCAGATATGTTCAAAATGAATCTATGCTCATTTACTCACAGTGTTTTGATGGAGGGAGAGATTGGGTAGCTCCCTGTGAAAGCTTAGAAGCATCAAAGGAAAATCACTGGAGAAATGTGATATGGTAGGGAGCATAGCATATACATTTTTTTTTCTTTCAATGCAAGGTATTTCATTAAGTATGCTTTCTTCTTAGGCTTCCAAATTTAAATTAGTCTCCCCACTCCCCCGTATTAATGCCTGCTGGTACAGATAAGACAATAATGAATATTTTTGCAATAAAACATGTAACAGGAGTGGATAGTAATTCATGCCACAGTTCTGCAAATAACAAACAAGCAGAATAGTAAACATGGACTGTTGAAGAAAGCTCACAAATAGACTAGCTTTACTTTCAAGTAACTGCTGACAATAAATGATGAGCACACTCAGAACAGAAACAGAAAGTGGATTTGACAGTTGCCACTTGCTCTGAATATAGATTAGCCTTTTCTAACACATTTGTACCTGAACAGTTTGAAGGAAGGCTGATTCAGGTCAAGTACATTTCCCTAAATAATTTGTTTGACCCTTATTAGAAACATGTTTTCCCAGGTGAACCTTTGAATCTGCTCTAGCGGCATCCTTTGTGGAAACTCTCCCTTTAAAAGAATGTCAACCTCTGACAATTTGAATATGAATTTTAAATATTTTCCCCCCTTGACTGTTTAAGGCGAAGGAGGGTTCATGGAAACGGCTCAAGCTTTCTTTATTTTCTCATTTCTCCCCAGTGCAATCCTTTACCTGAATGAAGACTTCCAAGGGGGAAATCTCTTCTTCACAGAGATGGATGCTGTAACCCTTACTGTGAGTCTGCCTCAAGCCTTGAACATGGGATTAGGAGAGAAGGAAGGACAACTGAAACTGAATTCACAGTATTTGTCCCTGATGTGCTGAGCAATCAGGCAAATTCAGCCAAATGTCATGTTGGAAGATACACTAACGTCTTCTTGTGTTTGGGCTTGAACAAATCTCTTGTCTCCAAAACAAGAAAATATTTTTCCAGCTATAGTATAACTAACGTTCATTGTATGACCTTGAGAGAAGAGAATTCTATGGCAAGGAAAAGGGAGAACTGTTGATTGATCCTTCCCCTCCCCCCCCTCTCTCTTTGGCAGGCTCAGGTGCGCCCTAAGTGCGGGAGGCTGGTGGCCTTCAGCTCTGGTGAAGAGAATCCTCATGGCGTGTGGGCCGTGACTCGTGGGAGGCGCTGCGCTATCGCCCTCTGGTACACCCTTTCTCCAGAACATGCAGAACAGGTAACCCAGCAAAGAAGAGGCAGAAGGGGTGGAGAGGGAGCTTGTCTCCCAAGTCCAAAGGCCAAATAAAATAAGGGCTGCCTATAAGGCTGTTGTGTATTGACAAGATCTCCAATGTTCCACAAGCATCAAATACAAGCACCTGCCAACTGCAAAATCTTGCAGATTTGCCCAGGGTTGTAGAGCAGTCAGACGCTCCTATTGGTTGGTGCTGATCTGGGCCTGTATAAAGCTGCAGGCTGTAAAAGGGTGCTTCTGCTATTGCTTCTGTTTAAAAACGCTAGCTGTAAATAAACCTGTTTCCTTCACAACGAGGCCTCTTACTTGTCTGACCAAGACATAATAAAGGCTACAGTTAGAAAATGTAAGGACAGAAACAGTGGATAAATTTCCAAGGGTCTTGCTTGAAATTACACTCCTTTGCGTACAGATATTGAGAATAGGTGATAGTAAGGAGGCCATCAAATGATAAGGTGCTTTTCTCTCAGGCTTCTCCTTTCTTTTTCTACTTCCTATGTTCTTTCTGGTTGTAGGAATGGGACCAAGCAGAAAAGCTGATGAGACTGAAAGAGGCGGAACAGGAACAGTCACATAAAGAAGACACAGAGGACAACAACTCTACACCTAACAGTGGGGATTCACCAGAGCCTCCTACTCCAAACGGAAGAGCTAGATCCACAAGCCGAAAGATTAAATTGGACTCTAAGTCTGGGGTGAAGTCCAGGAGGCTGAGAGTCAGAGATGAATTCTGATCACCTTCAGTGCAACCTGGTCCTTTGCAGCTGTTTTAAGTGACTTGTACAAGTGGGCAGCCTGAGAACTTTTGCAACTCCTGAGTTAAAGGAGTCTATGTTGCTACTTTATGACACACAAAGTATGGATCAGAGAGTGTAACTCCTGGACTTCATCTACTACTAAAACCCGGATATGGTGGTTTTCCAGTAAAGATGCCCAGCTTGTAAACT
>JANHFO010003527.1:513526-524043 GCA_032468095.1 Pareas carinatus | reverse complement strand
GGTTTTAAATTGGTCTTATATTTGGTTTTTATCTAATACAGCCTTCTAATATTTTGTTTTAACATATTTTAATGTTTATGATTGTGTTATTTTAATTTGCTGTACACCGCCCTGAGTTCATGAGGAGAAGGGCGGTATAAAAATCTAAATAAATAAATAAACAAAATAAGTCATTGATGGCGAAGCTATGCCATGTGTGCCACAATGGGCATGCAGAACTGTTTCTGCTGACACACGAGCCAAGTTGCCCCAGCATCGCCCCAGAACTTGAACATGCTCAGAAAGAGAGTAGTGGCATCAGGTGATGACATCATGGGACCATGCACATGTCCACAAAGAGAGTAGCGGCACCAGGTGATGACTCAGGCGGGGACTCAGTGTCTAAATAGTTAGCCATCACTGCCCTAAGTCATACAAAAATCAGTCAAGGGTAAAGCTACCAGACTTCAATGGTAGGAATACAGACACCCGGCTGGAGATTAAACTGGTGGATTGTATTGTTCAACCACACCATAGAGACCTATGCTGGAGCCCCTGGTGCTTGAGGAAATTTCACTGCAACATGCAACATTAACACAGACAAAGGAAAAGAACATTTTTACTTAAAAGAATTTAGGCTCCTGCTGTGGCAACCAAATCCTTATCTTCCTCTTTGTGTCAAGTTTTCATACATAACAATCTCCTGCATTGAATGTATAATACAGATCAAATAAAATGTCTTTATGGAATAATCCCCCACTAGCACTAGGGATGGGGAGATTAGACTGAATATGAGCTGCAGATGTAGTTGTTCAAATCATTGCTCAAATGGAAATGACTGGCAATGTAGTTGACGTCACGCGTTATTATTATTAATAATGAAATTTGCAATTTTTTGCTGACAATTTCCTTCCCAAACAAACTCATGGAATTGCATACATACACCACAGCTACATACATCACAATTCAATCGCCTTTATACATGTTTTTGTACCTGGGTAAAACCAGCAAACCCAAACCGATGGATGTCTTATTCTAAACAGCAGAATACTATAAAAAAGGGGGGGGGTGAGGCACTCACACTGCTGCTGGGTGAAAAAAATTAACAGATGATCAAAAGCCCGAAGAAGGGTAAACCAATAAATAGCCTTTCCATTCCCTTGTAAAGTTAGTACAAACTGACTTAGGATAGAGAGTTGCAGATAATTACGTTTGCTTTTTGGAAAAACAAATAAAAAAATCCTGCCAGGAAATTATTCAAGCTTTCATAGTCTGTATCTATATTGGATCAACCAGTTAAATAGAACAAAAGACAAGAACTTCTGGATTGATTCCAGAATGGGATAAGCAGCATCTACTGTTCCTGAGGGCAGGGTGAGGATTAGCATCTAATGATGGGATTATATTGTAACCCAATAGAAGCCAGGAAGGACAGAGGAAACTGTATCAAAGATAGCATTTGACCCAGTCCTTGGGAGAGTTGGACCCAGGTGAGGGGAAGGTGATTCCAGCTACTTCATAAAAGGCTTTCTGCTCTTTGGAAAATATGCTAGTTTATAAATATGCGTCTTCTTATCTACTCTGAAAAATTGGTAACAGTGATTGGGCGGGTGTGGGAGAAACAGTGGGGAGATGAAATTAACCTGAACATCCTATTTTTTTTAAAAAAAAGGATGGAAACAGTTTTTGGAAATGTGTATGAAACCCTTTTGTTATATATGCCCAGTTGTGTAACTTTTAAAGAGAAATAAGCAGTGGGGTACCACAGGGTTCGATCTTAGGCTCAGGACTCTTCAACATCTTCATAAACGGCTTAGATGAGGGAATAGAAGGAGAATTATCAAATCTGCAGGTGACACGGAGCTGGCAGGAATAGCCAACCCCCTAGACGATAGGCTCAAGATTCAGATAGATCTCGACATACCTGAACACTGGGCCCTACCTAACAAAATGAAATTCAATGTAGAGAAAAGTGAAGCCTTACACTTAAGGAAGAAAAACCCAAAGTACACATATAGATTTGGTGAAACCTGGCTTAATAGCAATAACTGTGAGAGGGACCTTAGAGGCCTAGTGGACAGTCAATTAAATATGAGCCAGTGCAGCAGCAGCCAAAAAAAGCCAATACAGTCCCAAGTTGCATCAACAGAGGGATAGAATCAAAATCACGTGAGGTACTATTACCACTCTACACAACCTTAGTTAAGACCACACCTGGAATACTGCATCCAGTTTTGATCAACACACTATAAAAAGACATTGAGACCTTAGAAAGAATACAGAGAAGAGCAGCAAACATGATATGAAGAATGGCTGCAAGAACTGAGTGTGGCTAGTTTAGTGAAGAGGAGGACCAGAGGGGACATGATAGCTGTGTTCCAATATTTGAGGGCCTGACACAAAGAGGAGGGGATCAACCTATTTTTCAAACCACATGAAGGCCAGACAAGGAACAATGGATGGAAACTGATCAAGGAGAGATTCAAGCTAGAAATAAGAAGGAATTTCCTAACAGGACAATCAACCAGTGGGACAGCTCGCCTTCGGAGGTTGCGGGTGCTTCATCACTGGAAGCTTTCAAAAAGAGACTAGGCAGCCACTTGGTATATGGTCTCCTGCTTGAGCAGAGGGTTGGACTAGATGACCTACAAGGTCCCTTCCAACTTTGTTGTTGTTGTTGTTATTTAGCTACATGTGAGAGAGCCAGGCTTTGCAGCATTGTGGTGGCTACCGCTGGCCCAAAAGTGGCCCAGCTGATTAGATTGATGGCTTCCTGACGTCAGATGCAATCCGTTAAAAGGTATTTATCTCAGACTTGGGCCAAAGCTGTGGGTGAGATTAAAAGAGATTGAGGCCAAGATAATCCTCCAGCAGCATCCCAGACCATACCACTGCCAAAATGCTTTTGCCAGCCCACCTTCTTCTTCTGGTAAAAGACAAAACAATGGTCAGAATCACTGCCCAAGAAAGTGAGATCCCACTGTTACCCCTACCCAGGTGCACGGAAAGATGATAGGAAGCCTCAGAGCTGCCTCACTTTATCTTCTCAATCCTTTTTATAGACCCGTTCAAAACTGCATATATGTTCTTTTCTCTGGATTATCTTAGCTGTATCAGTGCAATATTAATGCAACATAAATCAATTATATCAGCCTCTCTTGTTTCCTTTTTCCTTTTAAACAAAGCACATTATCATCTATCCTCTCCCTATCCACCTGCTTTGCATTAAGTCTCAATCCGATTTGCCCAACTCACTGGTGTCTGATTTAATTTGCCTGATGCTGCTCATGGAGTTGTTCCCACCCCTTGCCCTACAGCATCCCAGCTCCCCCGGGGCGATCTATCCAGGTTGAGGATGAAACACTGAGAGTGAGTGAGAGACACCAAGTGTGTAGACTGACAGCTAGTGCAAGAACAGCTGAGGGGAACTAACGGTGTAGCCTGGGTCTCCTGCCCAGAGGGATCTGATTTCCCCCCTCTTCCAAGAAGCCACCCCTTAGATTACGGTAAGACTCTTGTGGTGCTCTCTTTTCTCTGTGTTCTTGAGGATCGACGCTGTTGCGCTCCGCTCGTTGGCTTTTCTTTCTGACTTGGAATGCAAATAAGGCTCCTGGGTATCTGCCTTGGAATGTGTTTTTAAAAAGGCTGCTGGAGATCTGCCTGAATAGAAAGATCTAACTTGAGAAGATTAATGATAGGCCATTTTTTAAAAATAATGGTCTTACTCAGGAACACCTTCCACATGTTAATTTCAAAACTAATAGAGATTATGGAGCGGGAAATAACGTCCTTCTAAATGTGATGCTTCAATTTTCAATCATGAACCAATACTTAATGAACCATTAAGTCTGTAAATTAAAGACTCTAGTAAAGTGATATTATAGATGCTTTTCCATCCATAGGTACTATTATGCAGGAAATACACTTCCAGCATAAAGTAGGATCTCAGAAGTAAATAGATCAGTGCGCTTCAGGGCAGAAATGATCACAACTCAGATTTATAGAAACTTCGTTCCCATCACAAAATCTTTAGTACATGTGACTTGAGCTTATTCATCAAATAAGAGACTGATAAGACACGCCTGCACAATTTGTTTTGTGTTCTCATTCTTTTTGGAGGGGAGTTGTTTTGAAAGAGCTGCAGGGCAGAGAATAGATAAGGATCATTTTTTCATCCTTTCTGGCAAGTGGTGGCTAATCTATCCAGTTCTATATGAAATCAACAGGTTTATCAATTACTGTCTGCCTGAAGATTACATGGACTTCCAAGTCCTCTATTAATCTTCCATTTTTTTCACGTTTTTCCTTTTCTGTTTTCAGTCGTTTAGTATAAACCTCACAAAAAGGCCTCCGTCAAAAGGAAAAAATTGGATTGTTGAATGAATTAATGGTGGAGGAGTTTGGGTTATCTATTGTGTATCTCCCCTTCCCCTGTTGTCCACTTTTGTTCAGCCCAGAGGGCAGTTGTTTCAATTAGTGAATATCTTTTGCATCTGCCAAAGGTCTTTCTACCCTTCTACCATACATCAGGTAAGAATCACACATCCAAAATAATTTCTTAGTGTCCCTACCCTTATCTGTCTTTATCTGTTATCACATCCAATAAAGGGAAGCACCGAGGAGGATAATGTGATACCAAATAATTTCCCAGTTTAGGAATAAAGGATCATACAGGCAGAATAAGAAGGATCTGACCTTGTTTTACTTACCAATATTCAATGAGGAATATTTGTATTTAGAAAAGGCTATTCAAGTCCCTTGAAAGTTCACTAATAAACAGCAAAATACACCACAGCGGCTGATAGACTGTTGTCTTTTCAAACAGAACAGGCAATAAAGACCAGTCAAGAGTCTTACTGCTTTGCTTTCAATGTGTTTCTTCTAGATAAATGGATAATTACTCATTCCCATCACTGTTCAGCCAGGAAGTGCTCTAACAGAACTTCAGCCAGTCATCATTCAGCCACACAGATGGGAGGAACTTACTGTTTGCATGTTGTATCAAGAGGAAGGATTCAATGCAAAAAAAAATACAGCTCTTTTTTGCTGAACGGGAGAACTATTTACCTGGCTAAAGTATGCAATCTTGTCCAATGTAATAGTTCAAAAAGTGTAGGCAACTCTGTTGCTCTGGAAGAAAACATCCATCCCGAACAATCCAAACCTATTCATGTTTTGATTATGATGAGGAAGTTTTGACTTGCTTAAAATTAACTTTCACATTTAAGCAACAAAAAAGGGAGATAGTAGATGATGTGGCGATAAAGTAAATTAAGAAAGTGATGTCAGAAAACTCTTTCCTGGATTTACGATAGATTTGGTATTCTGATTTATTCTCCCTCCCTCCCTTCCTCTTTTCAGGTTTTGCCTCTTAGAATGAGAATCATGTGATATACACCAGAAAGCTTTACCCTTAACTGCTTTAGGATTTATGATTAGTCCCAACGTAGGCATTATAAAACTGTTCTGTTCCAGATTTTGTCAAATGTGGATGTCCACTAAACTTGGATAAGTTTAATTTTACTGTTATTATAAATGGTCCTTATGATCCAGGGATTAGTCTATGTCCTATCACAGATACTTAACCAATTATTGCCTCATCTATACTGAAACCTTCTTGATGAGTAATTTTCTTCTTGTATGTACATCCAGCTTTTCTCAAAAGGTACCTACAAGTCTAATATTCACTTTATGTTGATGTGGGTTAGAAAAGAGAGAAAACCTGTAGGGAAATGGAAAGCTATTCTTATCCCTCATTGTGGCTTCATGTCCTAAGGTGGGAACAATTGGTCCCTTGGAGAGATTTAAAGGTTCTTGAGCCTAAGCTCTTCCATATCTCTTTTGCTATATTTAGCTCTTCCTATCCCTTCTCAGAAGTGACCTTGTGTCCCAGCCTAGGACTCTCCTGACAGTTCAGTAATTCTTCCACTAGGCCGGCATGGATCCTTCTGCAAAGGAATATTCAGACTTAAAAACAGAAGAGAATGGAGAAAGAGAATCTAAGAGACATCAGGTTAGGGAAACATAAAGCTACGTTCATCTGAAAAGAATTGGGTATTTGCCAATTAAACTATTGCTCCAATACATTTTGGCTGCAAATAACCTCTATTATTGTAGTGATCTTACTTCTGAGTAGATTAGTAACCTTAATCTTTGGTTGATTGCAATTCATATCTGTAACATTTTTTTTTGCTTTTAACTGTGTTGTTCAGAGAACTTACAAAAGAAATATAACAGTAAAACCATACTGCTTAGTACCTGCATTATTATTCCAGTAACCCTCACTAAAATTAGAAGTTTGTGGCTAGAAAAGAGTAGCAACTTCACTTTTCTAAGCTGTTTATTTTGTCATTTGTTTGTTTGTTTGTTATACTTTTATCCCTTCTTTTCTCCAGAATCTCAAGGCAGCATTTGTAGCTATGGAGCTGGAATATTTTCATATTATTCAGGTAGCATGTGTGATAGAGGAAACCTCTATATTGAGTGCTCTGCCATATTCCTGTCCTGTAAATTGCTAAACAGATCGAAGAAAATCAGCAGGCACATTGTGCTAGTTGGAGTATAGAAAAATCTCAAGCCAAGTTGGGTCACGATTCAGACCAGGGCTTAAAACAAAGCAAAGCAAAGCAAAACAGAGCAGAAGCAGAAGTCGGAGGCAGAGCAGGACCCAAGCAAAGCCACACTTGAAATATTGCATACAGTTCTGGTCAGCACAATACAAAAAAGATACAAAAAATAAGTGATCAATGAAAGCTTGTTAAAGAGATATCCAACCTAGCAATAAGGATACATTTTCTGACAGTGACAAAAAGTATTCAGTAGAATAGCTTGCCTCTCAGAGTTGTGGATGCTGCATCACTGGAAGTTTTTAAAAATAGACTGGACCACCATTTGACTGGGATGTTATAAGATCTGCTGTCTTGAGCAGCGGGTTAGACTAGAAGACCTCCAAGGTCCCTACCAGCCCTATGATTCTATCTTCTAAAACAGAGCTCTTCAACCTGGGTCCCTTTAAGGCTTGTGGACTTCAACTCCCAGAATTCTGCAGCCAGCATAGCTGACTGAGGAATTCGGGGAGTTGAAGTCCACAAGCCTTAAAGGAACCCAGGTTGGAGACCTCTGTTCTAAAAGGGAGTATAGAAAAGAGGTAAGGACAAGTCAAACTATGGCTTTTGTCCAATCAGGGAAATATCCAACCATTCCGTTGCATTATGTGTACAGCAAAAGAAGCCATCCCTACTTTTTTACAACTTTGTTGAGGATATATTTTCAACATACACATACACTTCACTGCTTCTCCCACTATTAAAAGTACAAGAGGCATTTTGTGGTCCCTAATATACTTGAACCAGTTTCCAGGAACAGAACATCTTGAATGATTCTCCGCCAGAACAGTCTGAGAATTCAAAGGAGCCCTTATGAGCAAAACCTTGCCAAATGTTGCAGTTTCAGATGAAAATGGATCTCCAAGTCTTTCTGTTGTAAGAGGATTAACTCCGTCAGGCAGAAGAGCTAAGACCCAAAGAAGGCAAGAGAATGTGAAATGGCAAGAAAGGAAGACTTTCTATTGTTGACATTAATCCTTCTGTTACTGAGGAAGGAATGTAAATGCTTTCTAAAGGCAACAAAGGAGACATAAAGAAATAATATAAAAAGAGAATTTTCATAAAACACAAAGTCTTAACAGAAACCAAGATCTAAAAGATAAAATTTTTCTGTAACATTAAATCTAAATCTTGGATATTTAAAGTAAAACTTGGTTCTGTGGATTTCTTCCAGAAGAGAATATCCTAACTGGCTGGTGTGCCACCACTGAGAAAGGCCTTTTCAGGGCAACACACATACACACACACACACACACACTGCCTCAGGTAGAGGAACCTGACTAAGAAGGCCTCTTCTGTTTTATTCATGTGGTTATGCTCTCCAAATATTCTCTCAACAAAATGCCAATCCCTCTTGGAACAGGACCAGTGAACAGTCCATATCATTCCTATTGTGGTGGTTGAGATATAATGAAGGTATAAAGTTCTTTTAGTGAAACTCCATAGCTGCACCTCCATCACATAAATATATTGGTTTGTCAGCGTGTCAGTTTATTACAGAAACCCACATCTACCAGCTGCTGACTGCTGGAAATCAGTTTGTTCTTTCTTCTGTAATGGGAGGAAAGTTCTTTCTGGAGACTTGAGAAATTGACTGCATTCCTTAATTTCCAGCAAGTTCCTCAGAACTGTAGAAAACAGCTAGCAAATCACTTTGAGAGAGATTGATGTGCATCCTGTTAACCTTCCATTGACAATGATCCACTAATCTCATAAAGTATCTTGCTGTAGGACTCTTTCTCACTGGTCTCATTGATAGTGCTAATGAGGTGCTCATTTCAGAAATCAAATGGATGGAATAATTGAGAAATAGCTTGGCTTTTGCAAAATTTTAGTGCTTGTATGAAAGTCTGGGGGAGATATGGATGACCATGCGAGATTCCACAGCCATAATCAGATCTGCAAAATCCAGTATGTCCATGTAATCTATGGGTTAAACAAAGTGTTTTAGTTTGTTATGGGGTAAAGTATCTGTACCCTTTTATCCATCTCTGGTTCCATTAGTTGTTGTACTTATATTGTACTATATTATTACTCCACTCCACTCCACATTACATTACATTACATTAATTAGAGGGCCAGCACTTTAAAGCAGTGGAAAGAGAACTTGGCAGTTGATATTTCTAGTAAATATGCCTAACTCATCCTGAAGAATACAGGACAGAAGGCATCTGAAATATTGAGATGGAGAGTTTAAAGGACAGACAATTAAGGGAGCTGGAAAGATGGTCCATCTGGAGGGAAGTGAGATTTGGCTTCTTTTCACGGTGCAGTTACTTCTCTGATGCATATTTATGTCTGCTCAAATTTTTCTGTCTCCACTTCTGCAATATACCTTTATGTAGATTAGTTAATGTGCATGTAAAAATCTTTTTAGATTTGCACTAAAATATAGGATGCCAAAAGGGTGACTGTCTTTGTCTTTTTCAAAGCATAGACATTTCTAATTGATGTTTTCCAGGTACAGTGTAAGTAATTTACTCAGGTCCTTATGATATTTTATGGACAATGGTTTCCAGAAAAACAAGTGAGAGCTTAAGATAAGAAATACAACTGACTGGTTTCCTGGGAAAATATTAATCAACTTTGAGAGTTGAAGGGGGCTGTAAAGATAAACACTGGAAAATAGGTGAAGCTCTGAACACATGAAGTAGAAGTGCTAGTAAAGTGGTGGTTAACATCTTCCAGTGCCCCAAAATAAATGAAAATCAATCACTAGATGATTGGATTGTTTAGGAAAACAATACCTGAAATAAATAAATAAAAAAAATTAAAGTTGCTAATAGACAGTCCAGGATAAACTTGAAATACACTATGAATTACTGTCTCTCCTACAGAAAAGAATCTGATATTTATAAGCAAATCCAATATTTATGAATACCATCTTCCGTCAAAGATTGTAGGGTTTTATTTGATCTTCACTGGCTTGGTGTCTCAGGAATGAAATATACATGTCAGGATATCAGTATATTACTTTATGGGTGCTGAACTAAAATCCTCATTATCATCTTCTACCATACCATGCTGACTTCTAATTATAGGAATTGTAATCAACACAGCTGAAGGCATCAGCTTACCCCAAGCTATGCTGTGATTGTTGTTTTTTTAATATATAAAGTTCTCTATAGGCATCTAATCAGGTTGGAGGATCTGAGCAGGAATATTTCTTTATACTGTAGATTTTGAAAGTATTCTTTGTTTCAAAACTGTAACTTGTCTTGTGGGACAAAATCTGCATCGATTACACTGCATTCAGATTCAGTCTCCTCAAAGAAAAATAAACAATTTTGATTCTGAAACAGCTCAGACTCAGGGAAAAACTCAGAGCCAACAAAAGACACCATCTTCCTATGCAAGGCTGGAGTTCTCCAAATGATCAGAAATCTCGCCCTATCTTACCCACCTCCTTGCTGAATCATTTAGACAGCATGAGTCCAACTACCTTCCCTGTCATCATAAGGTTAGATGCAAATCACCTAGAGACCATCCTGAAATCTAACACTTTATCCATGGAACTCAGAGGGAAATTTCAAGGGAACCTGAACTTAAAAAGAATGAGAGACTGGAGAAAATAATGAATGATGAATTTCCCTCCAGGTTGTGATACGTTCAGATAATTTCCATACTGCATCCAGGCTTCTTAAATATACTCGTGTTCTCTTGATCTACCCCAAGATAAATCTTAGTCAGACTTTCCCCCTCAAATTGGACAGAATTTATTTTATTTATTTATTTAATTCGATTTCTATACCGCCCTTCTCCACATGGGACTCAGGGCGGTGGACAGCCATATAAAAACATGAAACACAAAACGCAATTATGGGTCTTAATCATTCTGCTTTTACTATTTAGTAAGCTTCTAGGTTTAATCAATTATTAAAATGTTTTAAATATTTTAAAAACTGATTTAAACAGCATTGATCTAAACAGGAT
>JANHFO010003527.1:431263-444012 GCA_032468095.1 Pareas carinatus | reverse complement strand
TAGTCAGTCTGTGCGATCTTCTTGCAGCAGCTTACCAGATGGTCCACTGTTTCTTCAGCTTCTTTGCATAGGCAGCACTTACTGTCTGTTGTTGTCAATATTATTATTATAAATAATAATAATAATCAAATTTAAATGTCTGTTCTGTGCCTGGAGTAGCTTATTATGACTATAGTTTAATAGGAAGATTCTGACATCAGATGTCTTCTAAAAGTAAATGATAGTACAAGTAAAGTAGGCCCACAAAGGAAAGATTTTAAACTCAGAAAAACAATTACTTTTTTTAATACACCATTTACTCTTCACCTTTCATTTTGAAATTATTGATTTCTTTAAATTATTATTTTTCCTAATAGGAATATTTTGTAAGGCAGAAATATCTTTCTCATTTCTGCAGGGGAAATACAATTGCACAAATACAGGAATTGGAAAAGTTGCAAGTGCTGCCCATGTTGCGAGCCCTGGTCTTGTTAGAAAACCCTTGTTCCGATGAGGCAGAATACCGTATAGAAGCCCTGGTCCTGCTCCCACACCTGGAGCGCCTCGATAAAGATTTCTTTGAGGAAGAAGAACGCAATGACGCTACAGATATACGTCAACGGCGAAAGGAAGAAGAGTTGGAGTTACAGAGAGAAAGAGAGAGAGAGAAGGAGCTTGAAGTGAGACAAGGAAAAATTAGTTTTTTTCTGATTAGAGGGATATGAAATATAAAGGATCAATCCCTTTCGCCTTTTATTGCAATTGCCTTATTTTCCCTTTTAAGTCTACAGTGGTCCTACAAATGGATCATAATTGAGAAGGGGCACAGGTAGAATATGTGGTGTCCCTTATGTTATGACCACTGCAGGGAGATGAATACTATATGGATAATAAATATCTTTGTCTAGGTTGTTAAACTATTTTGTGTAGCAATTTAGTCATGAATGGTGCATCTGGATATCTCTCATGAACTAATATGTTTTATATTACTTTAATCTTTAACAGTATTCCATTATGGCATAAATTTGTTGCAGTGCAAATCTATTTTAATTGAAAACCTACATTTGATGAAGGGGATCTAGCCCACAAAAGCTTAATTTCATAATAAATTGTTTACAGTGGTCTTTAAACTTCTACAACATATATTTTTCTGCAGCATATTGTTATGTCTTCCCTGTAGAAATTTGTAAACAAATGCAAAGTTGGCAGAGGGTCAGGAAGAGAAAATAATATCTCATTTAAGGAATTACAGATATACTGGAATCAAAAGATTCTGTTGTTGTGTGGATAGAAATGTGGTTCTCCAATGTCACTAGCTGTAAAGGGCCTTTAGAAAACAGAATAAATCATTTCATGACAGAATTTATGGAACTGAAAGGAAGTAGCAGATGGTGCTATCTATACTACAGAGCAGATTTACATGTGCATTTTTTTTTAAAAAAGCATAGGAAGCAAACAGATATTACTGGGAAACCACTTTAAAAGATCAATAACTGATGTCATTTTATAAAACTATGGTGCAGCCACATTGAGCAGAGGATTCAACCCCGTTTTCTATAAAGAAGGTATTGAGAGGCTTACTAAGCTTATGAAGATATTCCAGAAGTATACAAGGATGTGGGTTGAGTATAAAAGATCAATAAAGATGATAAACAATAGCTCAAAATGAAAAATGAGCATGGAGATTCCTCAGCACAAACTGCATAACTGAATATCAAGGGCAC
Organism: Pareas carinatus; assembly: GCA_032468095.1. Taxonomy (NCBI): domain Eukaryota; kingdom Metazoa; phylum Chordata; class Lepidosauria; order Squamata; family Pareidae; genus Pareas; species Pareas carinatus. The sequence continues at coordinate 442,309 of JANHFO010003527.1, read as the reverse complement.
AAATATATGGACACTGTCCCTATCTTGCAAAACTTTGAAGTAGTATTAAGATACATTTGTAGGAAACAATTTGATTATTCCATATTCCAATAGTATTCACAGCCCTGATGTATAGATGAGTAAAACCATACCTGCTTAAAATAAAGATATTTCATGATTTATTGATCATAAAATCCTCAATATGTCCTAAAATTGTAGAAAAATAAAAGGCATATAATTCATTTGAGGATGCCTCCTTCAAGTGGAATATCCAGATTAATAGGAGCTGATACTCTTGCTAATTCCAATAGAATTTGCCAGGGAGAGTGTCTCTGAAGCTTATGCTGTTCGTATCTATTATGTGGGCTATTATGATGATAGTAATGAAAAAAATAACTCACTTCTGATGCAGCCTGTATACTTAAGAGTATGCCTGATGCATTTGCCACTCTTAAGATCCACATTTGGAAATACTCTGAGCCTGTTCTTTCTCCCCCCCTATTTTTCAGGAAGCAGAAGACACCACTCAAGAAGACTTAACGACTGAGTGACTGGTAGATGTAAGTTCCCAGAAAGGAGTAAAAGCTGTAAGCTGCCTTCCAGAGTCTTCTTCCCTGTGTTGTACAGTCCTGACCCAGTTAGCACTAATCTTGGCATGCCGTAACAGAAGGGTATTGTAAAGTTCCTGGATGGAACCATCGTGGGTAGCATTTGTGGATGGTTGTCTTATGTTCTTTCAATAAGTTGTGATTGAAGCATCTGAATAAAAAGAGTCTGGAGAAGCAAGACAAAGCAGGTTGCCTTTGGCATCCCATTTCTGCAGCACTAACTCCCCCTCCCTTCCCGAGTTGCTCCATCCTCTACGTGCTGTTTGCAAAGCTCCCTAGAAATCCTGACTCATCGTCGGCTCTAGGTCACATGCTGCCATCCTTGCCCTATCAGGGGCGGCACTATCCCACCACTGCTGCTGTTGCTGCTCATCCAGCTACTGGTTCAGAGGATACAGAAGCTTCCCTTCAAGTCCTGCATCTTTCAGCTCACCATCTAACTCCACTTAACAGCACTGCACTAGGAGGGTAAGTGCCATCCCCCTCTCCCCCCTGCCTCCCCATCCCCGGTAACTTGACACTGGTTCTCAGAAATTACCTCTTGAAGATTACTCCCTTATTGCATTGCATTGCAAATAGTGTCTTTACCATTCTGAATCATTTTTTTCTCCATGTTATCTTTCTAACACATGGCCTTCTGGGTTTTCTGTCTCACCTTTGGCAGCTGCAAATTTCTCTCTCTGAATGTTGTGTTTGTGATACCGGATCAGAACCGTGGAATTGAGAGTTGGGGGACAAAAAAAGTGACGTTTCCTTTACGGAGATGTGCAGGTAGCCTGACAAGTCATTGTCACCCTAGGAATCAAGTTGAGTTTTCCCATTGCCAACACCTATAGGCAAGTAGATGGTGCCATTGCAGGCTGTACCAACTATGATTGCTACAGTGATATGTCATAGATTGGACACCTGTGTTCTGCTCTGAGATCCTGAAAGGAAAGGAATGGCAGCCTGATGTTGGTGTGCTTACCAGGGCAATACTTTTCTGGGAGAAATGAAGATGTGGATGGGTTTTGCCCTACCAATGCCTTATCTGAAAGCCTGGAGCTGCAATCCATGCAGACATAACGTTCAAACAACTTCCCACAGCAGCTTTTATCATCTTGATCCCCGTGGCTTTCTGGGGCTCCTCAGTTGTGTCGTCTTTTCCCCCACCCTGGCCAATCCTTATCTCTGCTTATCTGAACCTGACCTCCTTTTAGAACCAAACTGCTCCTGGCGCCTCTGATTTTTCTTACTGCTGGTTTGGAAAGTACTTGTGTGGAAGAATGGGAAAGAGATACCTGATGGAAAGAACTGAAGAATGAGGACCAATGTGACTGGAGGTCAGGAAAGCAGCTCGAATAAATCCAGCTTTTATGAACCTAAGAGTCTTTGACGGATGGGGTCAAAGCAGTAGATACACCAAACCAATCAAATGTTCTAATTTCAATCAGTACTGGAATGACTCGATATGACTGATGAACGGAGAATTCTAGACTGCTTACACTTTTGTCTCTGCCAAAGAAATGCCGACACTAATGGAATCCTCGATATGGATGCCAATCAATACATGACAGAATGTAGAGAAGAAGCAAATAGCCTCCTGGTCCTTGAACAGAGAAGTTTCTGAGCTCCTGCTTGAATCTTGTTATCTCAGAGTGACAGTCCCTAGAGGATAGCAGGTCAGGACGTTGGGTAGGAAGGGAGTATATACTTTCAGGGGCTCCAGAAAATATCAGCCTTAAAGACTGATACTTAGACTCTGAAGGCTCTTCGTGCAATGTAGCTGCTATTTTTATAGATTAAAATGAAGAGAAGGAAACTTAATTCTGTCACAGCTTATATTATATGCCTAGTTTTTCATTTGCCCGTTCCAGGTCAGCCTTTATCTACAGTCTCACAGATCTCTCTCTCTCCTAGATCTGTTGTGGCTTTCATTTCGCTCTGTAGCCTGGCATCTGCATCACTCTGGTGCAGGTAGAGGAATGACCATAAATATCTTCCTGATGACACTAAAGGGCAGTGTGGCTTCATCAGTCTTCTGTTTCTTTCTCTGAACACTTGGTTTGTACCCTTGACATTTTTATGTTCAGAGTATTAGAGATGGTTGGAAGACACATAACGCAATCTTATAGGGGTGTAAGAGTAGGCCTAGCTCTCTGTCAGACCTGGATTGTAGCCAAGAAGGAATTTCTTGGGAGGTGCTCTGAGACTCATGAAGGAATTGCAGTTCTCACAATAAATGTGTGCCTCTTTTAGCCATGAGAGTTCCTCCGTATGTTTACTGGTATCTCTGGTCGAAAACCTGCCTTGCATCTATAGCATGTCTATTGTTCAGATAAAATGTAAATAGCATGAGTGGTAAAGAGCCTTTTTAATTAAAAATAAGAATACATCCAGGAAGGAAAAACAATTTTTTTCTTTATAGTAAGGCTGAAGAGTTGCTTAGTTGTACTATTGATTTATTTGTACATACTGTATTTATGTTAACTGCATTTGGCTCCTCCAACGAGTTGAGAGAATAGTGAAATGTGTATAGACCTGCTCAGATATTAAAGCAGTTAAGTTTGGGATGTCTTACTTCCAAATAAGTGTAATTAAAATTGCTACCTGAAATGATTAAAGGAGGAAACTGCTTCATAGCAAATAAATGCACACACTGAAAATAAGTTTTTATATTCTTCACTTCCCCAGTAAAACTGTACATTTTGAGACAGGAGGAATTCAGTTTTTATCAGAGGCAAGGCTGTGAATATCTTGTCTATTCTATGAATGCAGAAAAAAGAAGAAATACACAGACTAGCTAGCATTCATTTAAGAAAGCACCTTTCCCCCCACCCTAGTCTTTACTGTTCCAATTCTTAAATTGTAAAGTAACAGTTCAAAACAGGTAAGTTTGGTTCTGATCAGCCTCAGAATTTAGTAATAACATTTGCAAAACTAGAGCAACGAGAGCCAAAAGTCGCAACGTGTAAACATGCTGACTGATGAACAATTATTCTTGGTATAGGATTTGGGTTGCATGGGAACATTTCAATCCGAAGCACATACAAGCCTTGTAAAGAGTACATGCTCTGCTAAATGATGGTAACACACACGCAACCACTCTGGATACTACATAATCCTGGCATTATCTGAAAAGGCAGCTGTTACCTCCACATCATTGCAATTAAGGAGTGTGCACATTATAAACGCAAACTAATGCCATTAAATTCAAGAACTATAAAACAGGATATAGGAGAGTATTAATTTTTTGTCTTGCAAAGACACTTCCTCATAAGTCTTTAAAACTGCTTAGAGAAAGGGAGGGCGGTCAAACTTATCTCCTGCTACTGTCTAGTGCTGGATATCCATCTTGAAGATGGGTAGTCTACCAGATGAAAAGGGAGATCAATATACGGGTATTTATCAATGGAAAACTACCCATCTTCAAGATTTGCAGAGGTCTAGAGTTTCTTGCAGAGAACCAAAGGATTTCTAATTTCTTCTGGGCCAGAAAGTAAATTGGTTTTTTTTAGTTTTATTTATAATAAAATTTATTTATAGTTAAATTTAGTTTTATTCCACACAAGTAGCATGTACTATGGTTATTAATATAACAAAGCAAACCTGTGGTGGATTAACAGTACCACAAGATAAGTCTAATTTGAGCCTTAAAGCATTATTCATAGGAAAGTCCTAATCAAATTCTATGTAGTAAATTGTCCTACTTTCCGTATGGCATAGCTCTTCTTTATTTTAATAGGATTTGTACAGGTGACCATCCTGAGTAGATTCTGCCATGAAGTCCAAATCTGGATTTTCCATCTCTAATCCTCTGAGTTATGTGTCATTATTTTGGCTTAGTGCCATCTCTGATACTTTGGCCATGCCTCATACAGCAAAAGCACGTTGAATTTTTACACTGCTAGAGTCCAAATATTTCAACTCATTCATTGCGATTTTGTCATTTATAAAAATTGCATTGTGTCAAAAGAGGAATTTTGACAAAGAATTAGCAGCTATTTCACCAAATCACAATTCCCATAATTGTTAACAGAAACCACAATTGCCAAATAGCTATTTCTTCAACTACTAGGGAACATAAACTGCAAGATGCTATTGTATTCACATCCTACACTGAGGCCTCCCACAAGCATATAATTAGTTGGCTACTGTGAAAATAAAGAGCTGGACCTGATAGGCTGAAGATATGATACAGCACGGCCATTTTAGCTTTTAAACTAGTCTAAAATTTGCTCAGGTTCTGTTATACATTTTCCATCAGTTTTAACATGGTTTTTTTAATAGCGAAGGGAAATACTTTGGAAGGCAAATTTTCCCATTATGGAGAATTTATTGTGCCTTTTCAACTATGGGTTAGAAGTAGAAAGTGTGTTATCAATAGTATCAACCTCTGGCATGAGATCTTAATCGGTATGTGATCTAAGCAATTCATGTCTAAATTTCCAACTTCATTTTCTAAAACAAGGTGTACGATTGGAGGGGAACAGAAACAAGATCAAAGAAATTATTTTTAAAGCTTTCTGATACTTGAATTCAAATAAATCCACGCTCCCTATTTTTAGCTGTTCTCCTTTTTTTGGGGTGACATAAAAGCAGACGAAAAAAACATTTCCTAACAGAATAATAGCTGGAAATGTTAATTGTATGGTCTGGGATGAAGTAGAAATCAGCCATTTGTGGCAGAGAGCTGGGTCTCTGATAAATCTTTGTAACTTTTGAGTCCTAAGAAACTAGATTCTTGGTCTTTTCCCACCCTTGAGTCAAAGCACTATCCACCCATCCTTATATCAGCAAAATATCAGCATGACATTTACTTTCCCCATTATCAATCCCTATTTTACCTTTGCATCTGTTACAAATTATTACCAGTTGCGTGATTGTCCTCCAAAGGGTCAAAGTCTAATAAAATTCATATATTTTGAGACTATCTTTGGAGATGTCGGAATAAGGCAAGAAACCCTTCATTAGCACCATCAACACTAAGAACAATTTAAATTTGCCTCAAGAGCTGGAGCAAGATAAAACCAATGCTATTGGACCCACCAGAAGTTGAGAATACCATTACACCATGGCCAGAAGCAGAGGCAAATACCCTCTGAAGAAAACACAACGGGGAGTTGCGGAAAGAGCAACTTAATTAACTTCCTTCCTTCCTTCCTTCCTTCCTTCCTTCCTTCCTTCCTTCCTTCCTTCCTTCCTTCCACCAAGGACAATATGGTACCTGCATCGTTTCCATAGCCAAACCAAAACTCTCAAAAGTTGGCAATTCCATCTTATTCTACTATAGCTGATGGCAGAAGTCTACTGTAATTTAAGAAGTGCGAGGCAGGCTGAATAACATCCAGCTGTTTGTCTCTTGACATTAAAACTGCCATGAAACAGTTCCTTTCCCATAGCCAGCAGTAGGGCTGGTCTTGTGAATGAAGAGGCAGCACCTTGTCCCATACAAAACATTCTGATCTATTTGGAGGTTTCAGGTCTCTGTCTTATGAGGACAAGAACTTGGAAGCCGGGGCAGAAAAAAATATGCCACATTAACTGAAATGCCTCTTTGCACTGGTCCTTTTCTCCAAGGGGACAGACATTCCCCCCCAAAAAAGTGTAACTACCACTAAGTCGATATAAAATGTCTTTCTCTTGTGAAGAAATTGCTCCAGCCAAAGATAATGCTACAAATCTGTGCCACGTCCTTGGCTGCCTATTGTAAGTGGGAAGAGCCCCTCCCAAGTGCTGGACTGCCCGGAATGAGACAGCCCTTTATTTGTGCCACTGCTCCCAAGAGTGCAACTTCAGTGGGTCTGCTCAATGCCAGGAACAAAACCCTGAAACATCTGAACAGGCAGCCTTAAGGAAGCACAGGGAGCATTTCTCTCCCAGGGAGTCCTTAAATAGAAGAATTAAAGAAAAGACTTCTGGCTGAGAGAGTCTTATTACCAGAGAAGAAAATGACCTGCTGTAGCTTTTCCAAAATCAGATGTTAGGGAGTGACAGTGTTCTAGTTGGGCTGGCTGACTCATCTGCACAGCAGCCGCAAGATTGTGAGATACGCCTTCAGGCTAAATGCACCTTAGAAAATTGCACCATTTACTTTTAAGTGTCAGGGCTGTATGTCATACTTGTATTCACAGTGTAAGACTTTTCTGGCATTACCAACTACCCCCATTTTATCCTTTACACTCATTACACTGTTTGTACACTTGAATTCTATTTCCAGCTGAGGAGCTTTTTGATGTGAAAGAGTGATGTGAAAGTTCAGAGGATGAAAGTTCCAAAGCTAGCTTTCTGTCTCCCATTCTCTTCTTGGGCTTTCTGTCTTTATTCTCCCCCAGGAAATCCCGTTTCCACAATGTCCATTGAGGAGATTCGCGCTCGTGAGATCCTAGACTCTCGTGGGAATCCAACTGTCGAGGTGGATTTGTATACCTCAAAAGGTACAAACTGACAAGGAAGAAGCAGTTTGCATCTTCTTCTGAAGCCCATGCATTCAGCTAATGGATTTGTCCTACTGAAAGGAAGTGAACCGGAAAAGGCCAGGTGTTACCAACCCTAGATGACCGAAGGATTGAGCAGTATCTCCTTTTTCCTCCCATGGCAATCTATCAAACGTCTCACTGAGAATCTGAGCAGTTCAATTTTAGCTGTGCGCTCTTATTAATTCCCATTGTTAGAGCAGAGAGAATAAGGAAAGGAAGATTCCTGTTATAGTGAGAAGGTATGAAGCAAAAAGTGATAAAATAAGAATTCTTACATAGACCTCTGAAATTGATCTGAAATTCACGGTTTTCATACCTGTAGAAGAAGCCAACATATTTCTCCTTTGGCATGATAGCAATTTAAATACTCTGTCCAGCCCATGTGCTCATCAGACTTGGCCAACAGACAACAAGCCTATTCTAAGCTGTTCTTTAGGCCCAACAGGAATGCTTTCTGTTGGAGAATTCTTAGTATTAGCAATCAAAAGGCAAAAAGATGGAAGTGATGGGAAAACATAAAAAAGTAGGAGGATATTATTTATACTTCCAGGCAATTCCATGAGCTTCCAATCTCATGAGCATGAGAACAATAATAGCATAAAAACCTTATTTGAAAGCAAGTTAGATGAAATTTTCTGCATCCATATTTTCCACCAAATCCTTCACATAAAGTTTCACTATTTATCTGGATGAAGAGAAGCAGAAATTATTTTGAGCAAAGGTAAGCATTGTGGTGTTGTAGACTTTAAGGACCAATTTCATCAATTTTTCTTGTGATAAATTAGTGTGCTATGACGGGCCATAGTCCCCCAGGCAGCCATTTTGTGAACAGATAAGCCCTCCACAGCAGCCATTTTGTGACAGGCCCATAAATTCCAGATGTGTCTACAACATCAAAGATTGCCAATCCCTGAGCCAGAGATAAATACAAGAAACAGAAATACCTGAAATAAGTATCTGTAGTCACAAAAAAATGTTAACTATAAAAGAGTTTAGAAAAGGTATGTGAAGGAAACAGAGAATAAAAACTGACCCTCTTGCCTATTGTGTTTTGGAGCTTCACAGCTGAAGCAAGGAGAAAGAGTCCCAAAGTGGAAAATGCAGATTGCAAAGATTCTTGTTAGCAGAGGACCATCCTGATCCCAAATCCCATTGAATTCCAGGGCCTTAAATCACAAAATGGAAATGTTATAATTTGAATCAATTTGCAATCAAGTGAGAAGAAAATCAACATGGTGACATACAGAAGGCAAAATTATATATACCAGTGATGGCAAAGCTATGGCACGGGTGCCAGAGGCGGCACTCAGAGCCCTGACTGTGGGCACACGCGTCGTCGCCCCAGCACAGATTTCTTTACTAGAAAGCCAGAGGAACACGAGGCTCACCTCCCCTTCTCCACATGCGCCTGAGGGTATTTCTGACATTACTCAACCCTATGCCCAGCAGCTCAATGGGAACGCTTCCTCCCTCCCCTGTCTGGGGTAAGGCGGGTGGCTCAAATGCGGCATGGATGCTGTAGCAAAGGTGAGAGAGCAGAGGAGCTAGGTTGGAGGGGAGCATAGCTCACAGCGGGCTACAGAAGCTGGGGGAGGCCACTGGGAGGCCCGCGGTGCACTCATTTAGGCCACGGGCAGGACGGGGGCATACCGGGGGGTCACCAATGGCCACGCAGAGGCGTGTGTTGCTACGTTGGCACTTTGCGACAAATAAGTGGCTTTTGGGTTGTAGTTTGGGCACTCGGTCTCTAAAAGATTTACCATCACTGAGATATACTCTAGAACCACCGCCTGGAACTGTATCAAAATCTTCTGTCACAGGGACCTTGGATTAAGAGAAATTAAAGGAAGGGAAAGGAAGACAATAACAGTGGTGACAAAAACCAAACATAGTCTAGATTTTGAAAAGAGGGAGGAACAGAATAACAAAATCAGAGAAAAAGGAAGCAAAATATAAAAAACAGCTAGCGCGTTCATTTTTCCACTCACCCTCCCAACTACAATAAATAAAAGTTAATAACATAAAGAAAAGAAAGCAGAAAAAGAAAATGCTCTTCAAACAAGTGATCTGAAAGGTCTTCATAAGAACAGAAGTGAAATAGAAGATTGGGAGCTATAAGTAAATAAAAAAGTAAGTAAAGGCCAAGTCTGTAAGTAGGAATGAATTTTCAAGGAAAGGAAAAAAACGGCCAAAGGCTTAATTAAACTAAAGCTTATTTGTTGGTTGGATAATTTATAAGATTCCCTTTCCAAAGACAGGGAGGAAAGGCTATTTTCAATTGTGTTTTCTCAGAAATGTATCTGAGGCATCTACTAGCCAGGCTCACAGCGATCCTTATATACTTATAAGGATGCTTAAAATGACACAATTGCTTTCTGGAATTAATTATTAAAGAAGTGGTCACAAACCTTTATATGAGATAGGTACCGATCATTGTAGAAGCAGTATATTTAGCCTATTTTTAAAAATAGAGACATCTTTGCAAACATACTTTGCAAATGTTGGCCGAGACAGAGTTTGGGCAGAAACATTAGTTCAGTGAGCCTAAATATTGCATTATGAAAAGTATTCTCAAATCGTTTTAAAGAAAGACAGATAGCTTGATGTGTTGAGTTATGTGGTTTAATAACTAATCGTAATTGCATTAATTACATTACAATTACATTAATGTAATGTATAGCAATTACATTTCTAACATAGCTATGGCTATATCATCATGTGTCCAATTCTTTTTCAGTCACTGACCATAACTTTGGAAAAAGCAAATGAAGGGAAAGGAAGCTATTTCTTATGGTATAACTGGGTCAATCATACTTCCCACATGATTTTCACCATGTCTTTAAAAAATAATGATATATTTAAAGCTCTTTTTTTAAAAAAAACGAGAGCAGAAGTGATAGTTCACTGCTTAAGTGGTCTAAATCAGGGGTATCCAAAGCTTGACAACTTTATGACTTGTGGGCTTCAGACACCCCAGAGTTCTCCCACAAGTCTTAAAATTGCCAAGTTTAAACACCTCCGGTCCAAGTTATTATTTCAATGAAAATTTTCCACGTTCCAATTTCTTCTCAGGAATGTTCAGGGCAGCTGTACCAAGCGGTGCCTCCACTGGCATCTACGAAGCTTTGGAACTGCGTGACAATGATAAATCCCGATTCCTTGGCAAAGGTAGGGCCATTAAAACCAGAATTACCAAACAATATGGAACAATTTTAGAGAACACTGATTGTTTATCCCTACTTGTGTGTCTGTGTGTACACATAGACTGCCACCTGCTTTTGAACTAGCAACAACAGCAGATGTTATGGTGCAAAATTTCTGCAAGCTGAAATGACTCAGAAAAGCTGATAGATTCTCAAGTCTCTCTCTGTATTTATTTTCTCCTGCCTCTGTGTGACTCTGCCTCTTTCCCCTATCTATAGGGGTTCTGCAGGCAGTGGATCACATCAACAGCACTATTGCCCCTGCTCTTGTGAGCTCTGTAAGTTGCCCTTTAGTCATAATGTTTTAATATTTTGCTTCTGTGCATGTACCCCTCTTTCCCCCTCCCCCCCCTCTCTTTCCTGGCATTTTGGAAGAGTTTGAAATCAATTCTGAATTTCTGGGTACCTATGATTTTGACAGGACTGCAGACAAAATCTGATTCATTTCTGGCTTGGTGATAGTATAATTGAAATACTGTACTGCATAACTGGGTGTGATGATGATGGCTTGGCCTGGTTGGTTTTTGAAGAACAGATACTTCTGTTCTCCATTAGAGGGAACTGTTGCTTCATCTCTCCTCATGAGCTTTGGATCTTGCAAGGAAAACAGTAGAATTTTACTCTCAATAACTCAGGTGAATAGTGAACCAGGAATATACTACTTCTTTCTTTCTTTTTTTCTTTTTTCTTTCTTTCTTTCTTTCTTTCTTTTTTTCTTTCTTTTTTTCTTTCTTTTTTCTTTCTTTCTTTCTTTCTTTCTTTCTTTCTTTCTTTCTTTCTTTCTTTCTTTCTTTCTTT
>JANHFO010003527.1:420962-431009 GCA_032468095.1 Pareas carinatus | reverse complement strand
CTTCCTTCCTTCCTTCCTTCCTTCCTTCCTTCCTCTCCCTCTTCCCCTTCCCCTTCCCTCCTTCCTTCCTTCCTTCTTGTGGACTAGGGGTAAAAGGTGGTATATTGCTTCTGAACCTGTAACATTCAGGACTGGGTAGTAATTTTTGCTCCTCATTCTTGGCATTGCAAGCTGAGAGAAGCAGAGATCACATGGATTGCATTCTGCAGATGTGGAGGATGAAAACGATGGCAGGCTGGAAGTCCTTCCTTCCTTCCAGCCTTCCTTTCCCCTCATTGTATTTATTGATTACTCAACCATACCATACTGTTAGATGTATGAAAGATGTAGGCATTATCAAAAGGCAGAAGATCTTTTTTCCAATTAAATTCAATCAAACAGTGAATGCTGTGGTACAGGACTAAAATTCAGTGAAACTACAACTAGTATCCTAGGTATTTTTATTCAAATTTTCTTCCATTTAAGAGATGAACCTTTCTTTCCTCAGGCCTTTTCGGTAGTAGAGCAAGAGAAGATAGACAACGTCATGCTGGAACTGGATGGCACAGAGAATAAATGTAAACCTTTTTTCTTCATTAAACAATTGGGGGAAAGGTCATGAAGGGAGGGCAAAAGAGCAGCACAATCCGGTAAGACTAAGGGTGAATAGCTAACAGTAGGGCAATATGGGGGAACTGCAATTTGGAATCTCAGCACTGTTGTGTTCCTTTCAATCCACATTCAAAAGTCAAAGGAAAGCAAACTCATGATTAATGGAAAGTGGGAGGTTTTTTTAGCAACACAGACCACAAAAACCACTCCTTTCACACTGTATCCATATACGCCTGCAAGAAGGCAAACTGAGACTAGTAAACTAGCAAATATCCAAGAAGTAAAACAGCAGAAGGATTGAGACCAACCAATAAACCCAGATTCTGAATGGAAGAGAATGGACAGGGCTTAAGCGAGGCAACACAAGCCCCTTCCTTAAATTCCTATATTTTCAGTTCTGGGGAAAAAAAATCTGTTTATTGATATGATAAACAGAGCCCAAGTTCACAAATATAGGGAGGTAACTGGATGAAAAGGCAACACTTATCTGAAGTTTACTTGTCTACTCCCTGTATACTTTGTCCCAAAAGACACAATTACATCAAATGTGTTATCATTATCTATGCCACTTCCTACATTAATCTATTCTTTGTTGCTAAGGCTGTCTACAGTTGGAGGCAAAACATTTATTTTTGTTTCTTATTTTATACTTCCTAAATATAAACATGTACCCTATGCTATTTTGGATTTGCTTTGACATCATCCATTTTCCCTTTTGACTCTACACATCTTATCTGGCAGTTTCTATGTGTAGCTCTCACCACGCCACGCAATGCTGAATATCATCTGGGTCCCAAAATAGATTCTTTCTCATGTTAGAGAATTAATGGGAAGAAGAATTCAAATTGAACGTAATGAGGCTGAATTTTAAACAGGGCTACCTAGAATTGCTCTGCATTTTTCTTGATCTCTCACTCGTACATGAACCCCTTCAGTCTCCTTTACCACAATATAGATGCTGAGTAAGCAAGGGAAATTTCTGGAACTTTTCAAGTAAAATGAGGAAAATTGGAGTGAGAGGGAGCTGAGAATGGGGAAAAAAAGATCAGATTAAAAGAAGATAGGAAATATTGAATAAAAAGGGAATGGGCCCTTCCCACTTTTTCACACCTACTGGAATTAATGCAATCTATCTGTTGATTCTTTCTCTTCTTCCTTTGGGATGGACTCTGGGTGCAAAGCACTGCCACTGTCTTGCTAGTCTTCTCTCTGCCAAGAACAATGGAAATACTTTATATCTACATGAGGTCGATAGAAATACATACCGTAACTAAGCCCACTGAAGCGACAGGGCAGACCAGCATAAAACTGCTCTGGTAAACCAACACACACACCCCTCTCTCTCTTTGGATGCATGCTTTTGATGCTGGGCTCCTCCTTATGTATGTTTTCCTAGCAGTGCTTGGAGTGGATGCATTTTGGCAGGATCAGATGCAGCGGCCTGTCAGAATTGGCTTTGGAGATTCTGCACAGTAGCTCCAAATCGGTACCGACTGGTTGTGCGTTCTGAGTGGTTTAGAACAAGCAAGCATACTCACAGGGGATGGGTCTTAGCAGCAGCAACCAGCCAAAGAGAGACCAGCAAAAATGCCTTTCAGTCTAGCTCAAAAGCTCTAGAGAGTGGAGCAGGGAAGCGCTAGCCTCCTTGTCCAAACAAATGAACTGCCGCTGTTGCAGACTACTCTTGGGTAGGAAGCCCAATGGAAAAATTTGTGGCAAAATTAAAAGCTACTATCAAAGCCATGCAGGGAATCCTAGGTCAGATTATTGGCAGATGCTGCAGGAGCAGCTGGATGCTGGTAAAAAAAACCTTTGGGTCAAAAACTTTTTGTTATAATCTCTGATTATGCTCTATTCTAATCAGTTTTGCAAAATTCACAGCCAAATTTGGAGCCAATGCCATCCTGGGTGTTTCCCTGGCTGTCTGCAAGGCTGCTGCTGCAGAGAAGGATGTCCCCCTGTACCGTCATATTGCTGACCTGGCTGGAAATTCAGATCTCATTCTGCCAGTCCCTGTAAGAATCTGGTGATGTTTTCTTGATTTCACACCCGTAAAACTTGAAGCATGGTGCAGAGAGTCAGGTAACAACAAATTGATCAAGGGCCCAAAAGATCTCATTTCCCCCAGGACACCATACACTTTAATATTCCTTTGCATGCCTGCTAGTTTTATGTCCATATCAAATATATGAGCTTTAAAAGCTGCTTATCTTTAGAGTTAGGGTTAGAAACATGGTATTTTAGTTCTATGTAAAAGCAAAATATTTCTAAAACTGTTCGTAGCTTCTTTATTTACTCAGAATACCTGAGATATTTAGAGATGAAAGAAGTCATTATAATTAAAACAATTTCAAACCATCATTTACAGCTATTGTATGGTGCTTTACGATATATCATCGAAGATCCATTCTTGTTGTTCTTGTTACTAAATTCTTCCAGGCTTTTAATGTGATCAATGGAGGGTCCCATGCTGGAAATAAACTGGCCATGCAAGAGTTTATGATCTTGCCTGTTGGGGCTGAAAGTTTTCGGGATGCCATGCGTATTGGTGCTGAAGTCTATCATAATCTCAAGAGTGTGATCAAAGACAAGTATGGTAAAGATGCCACCAATGTAGGGGATGAAGGAGGCTTTGCCCCAAACATCCTGGAGAACAGTGAAGGTGAGAAAAAAGTACAGTACTAAGAGATACTGTACTTTGAAAGAAAGGTCTTTGAAAATCTCACTTAGAAGGAATGTTCTAAATTCTTTAAAGACATATTCCCTTCCTAAATAACCTTCCTCCATTTCTGCCTCTCAGCTTTAGAGTTACTCAAGGAAGCTATTGAGAAAGCTGGTTATACTGATAAGATTGTGATTGGCATGGATGTGGCTGCATCAGAGTTCTACAGAGATGGCAAATATGACTTGGATTTCAAATCCCCTGATGACCCCAGCCGTTACATCACTGCTGATGAACTGGGTGACCTCTATCAGAGCTTTGTACGGGACTATCCAGGTGAGTGACTATGTAGGGTCAAACTTCACTGCCAGAGCTACAAACACTGAGACTTTCTCTGTTTGGAGTCTGGGGCGTATTATGATTTTCTCATTTCCTTTTGTTTTTGCAGTGGTGTCCATTGAGGATCCTTTTGATCAGGATGACTGGGAAGCTTGGTCAAAGTTCACAGCTAATGTAGGGATTCAGATAGTGGGAGATGACTTGACAGTGACCAATCCCAAACGCATTGAGCATGCCGTTGAGGAAAAGGCCTGCAACTGTCTACTGCTTAAAGTCAACCAGATTGGATCAGTCACCGAAGCTATTCAAGCGTGAGTTGTCTTAAGCTACTCCATTCTCCAATAGCCTTTGTGCTATCAAGTACTCATTCACAGTTCCAAAAATTACCACTAAGTTTATTACTTTATCCGCTTACAGCTGTAAACTGGCTCAAGAGAATGGCTGGGGGGTGATGGTGAGTCATCGATCAGGGGAGACTGAAGACACCTTCATTGCTGACCTGGTGGTGGGACTCTGTACTGGGCAGGTAGGTTCAAACTAGTGAAAATCATGTCTTGTCTCCTTTTGGAAAGAAACAAGTAAGAGCTAGAACATTGCCACTGTTGAGACAGAATCTTAATAGACAGAATTGATTTGGTATCTGATACTAATGAGTATTGTGGGAGAAAAATATACAAAAGTCTTGAAAAAGAGTAGACATTTCAATAAATCAGATACTACATACAAACTTTCAGTCACCCCAATAACCAAGAAGACAGTATGTGTAAATGAGATTGTTGGGTACTTAAATACAGTCCCAGCGGAACTGGAACCAAAATTAGATAGACTATGGAACATATTGCTGTGGCATGGGGTAACTTTTATTTTTTCTTCCAATATTTTCCATACCAACAGCACTGTGTGATAAGTTGAGCAGAGAGAGTTAGTAAACAGCCTAAAGTCATACACTGAGATTTCATGGTTGAGTGTAAGCTTGAATCTGGTCCTTCTTAGTCTTAAACACTGTTTATTTTTGTTTAGAAGAAAAGTGATGATAATGTGGGTAAGGTAAAAGCCTGGGACAGAGCAAACAGTTCCTCGAGGAGGCTGTACCTTGGGTCTTGAAACCTGGGGAGATTTCCAGAAAAAGCGATGACAAGAAGAGAAACATGGCAGCAAATGGACGTAGCATTGGAATAGCAGGGGATTGGATTAGAAGACCTCCAATTCTTTTATTCTATTATTCTATGATCTGTGCCAGTAACCATATCCTCCTCTAAAAAATACAGAAATATGTCAGCCAAGTTCATTGTGCAGTGAAGATCCAGTTGTACCTACTATCTACATTTCTTCTGACAAGCCTCTGGGCATTAAACTTGGAGTGGGTGGGAGCGATCCATTTGCTTCCTGCTGTCAGTTAACAAATTTGTGGCAGGATGAGTGAGCAGAGGAGAATAAACAGGGAAGGTTCTGGTAACAAGAGAATGTGGCCTTTCTTTTCCTTCTCCCTTCCCCGTTTTTATGCAAACTTTTGCAGAGATTGGGAAGCTAGCAAAAAAAAGTATAGCCGTATTTCTGATCTCATACACCTTTGGTATTATGACAGAGCTCAGATAAGCACTTTAAATGTGTACTCTTGTTGGGCTGCCTCTTCTCCCTAATTGACATGTTTGTGTGAATCTCCATAAAATATTACTGAATTGACATTGACCTTTGCAGATAAAGACTGGAGCTCCATGTAGATCTGAGCGACTTGCAAAATATAATCAGCTAATGAGGTAAGAAATGTGAGGGAAGTAAAGTGGAAATGCCCGACTGTGTGCCTGTGTGTGAGAAAAGAGAATGAGTGAATATGTGGGAGATGGGAATGTCAACCTGCACCATCTTCCAGCAGAGGTCTGTTCCAATGGATCGGACTAATATAACAAAGAGGAGCTTTTGTTGCTAGGAATTCATTGGATCCCATTGCTACTGCACAGCAATGCACAGCACGAACACAGCACTAGAACATACATGTGCTCTGGTGATTGGCAATATCATCCAAACAGCATGGCATCCTCAATGTTACCTTTGCTTACATAAAGCTGGCCTTGCCTTGGGCCCAGGCCATCACTACAACAGATTTATCCTATTGTTTCTTCATTGCTACAAACAGCTGCCAAATGCAGAGAGTAGCCAAGAGAATAAAGAGTAGAGATCCTTATGTTGCAGGACTTTCAGGTGTCTGAACAAAGACTGAGCATTTCTAAGAATCATTCTGAAGGCTGGGCTTATGGTGGAAACAGCAGGGGATCTCTTTCAGTTGCTATTCTAGGCCAAATTCTTAGGGGCCCCCAGAGGGAAGTCTTCTAGTAATACCCAACAAAACATCCTGCACATCTGTTTTTCTCTCCTTACTGCATTTTTTTTATGGAAAATGAGATTTGTCAGTGGAAATCATATGTCCTTAAGGACCAGCCCATGGAAAAGGAAGTGGTTTAATCCTTGTATTTCTGGCACAGGTAGTGGGGATTAAGAAGTAGGAGAATCTACCAATAGGAAGTCATAGTAAGCATCTGGGCAGAACGCTATGACTAAAGTAGAAGAGGTTAGAGCCCAGAAATGCATTTTTAAGCCAGCTTCATTTAAAGCCAGTTTATGAACCAAAGTCCAGAGGTTTAAGGTCACAGAAAAACTGATAAGTCATGAAATAAAGATTTGGAACAATAATTACGGTTCCCAAGAATTAAAAACACTCCAAGAGCACAGCACAAAATCAGGAATCCCAAATAACACCAAGAAATAAACAAGGATCTGCAGACTATAGCTAAAACCACAGTTCTTGATTTCAATATCAGAAGAGACCCAAGATGAAATGAGCTTTGTTGAAGAACAGCAGCACCAGCAGACTTCACTGGATGAACAAAACAGGAATGATGGCACTTGCAACATAGTGACTGAAACTCCACTCCGTTGTACATGCATGCAAAAGAGATGGGGCTCGGACTGTGATGCCATAACTGCTTTCTTGCCTATTTTAACATCCAATGGATGCCTTAGAACAAGTTGAAAGCCATTGCCTGTTCAGAATATTGATGCTTATGGAGGCATGCTCTATGGACAGATGAGTTCAAAGGGCAGCTCTTTTAAGCAGTAAAGCTGTCAGCATATCTGGGGGCAACTGAATATTCTAATACAAGATGGCAACCTTTTCCTGACAGTGAGAACAATAAATCAGTGGAACAGCTTGCCTTCAGAAGTTGTGAGTACTCCATCATTGGAGGCTTTTAAGTAGAGTTTGGACAGCCATTTGTTCAGAACAGTATAGGGCATTGATGGCGAACCTTTTAGAGACTGAGTGCTCAAATTGCAACCCAAAAGTCACTTATTTATTGCAAAGTGTCAACATGGCAACACGGGCCACCTGTGGCCATCGGCGACCCCTCGCCCGTGCCTGTCGGTGACCTCTCCGCATGCCCCCCCTCCCCGTGGCCTACCCGAGCTTGCCACGGGCCTTCCAGGGGCCTGCCCCAGTCCCCATGGACTTTCTGAGGCCCTCCCAGCTGCCTCCCCCAGCTTCTGGGGCCTAAACGTGGCCCTCCCAGCGGCCTATCTCAGCTTCTGTGGCTCACTGTGAGCTATGCTCTCCTCCAGGTCCTCTCCTCTCTCAAATACGCCACAGACTGTGCACCCCATTTGAGCCGCCCGCCTTACCCCAGACAGGAGAGGGAGGAAGCGCTCCCATTGGACTGCTGGGCGGAGGGGCGGATGATGTCAGAAATGTCCTCAGGTGCGTGTGGAGAGGAAGAGGGGAGCCCTGCGTCCCTCTGGCTTTCTAGTTAAGAACTCCATGCTGGGGTGATGACAGGCGTGCCCACAGAGATGGCTCTGAGTGCCGCCTCTGGCACCCGTGGCATAGGTTCACCAACACTGGAATAGGGTCTCCTGCCTGAGCAGGGGGTTGCACGAGAAGACCTCCAAGGTCCCTCCCAACTCTGTTATTCTGCTATTCAGTTTAGAACCTTGGACCAAGCATGAAGCATGGCGACAAGTAGTGGTTTGAAGATTTTGCTACTTCAGAACCTGAATTACTCGCTATCACAGATGGAAACATGAATTCAGAAAAGGGTATCAGACAATCTGTCTATCAACCAGAGTTGAAATGAAAGCAGATCTTTAGTATCACTGAAAGTGATAGTAGAAGACTTGGCACCATTGCAGGATAGAGATGTCAAATATACTAACAATTCAACAAGAGAGTGAGTGCAAAAGAACAAATTTAGGGTTTTGAAATAACCAAACCGAAGTCCATAGCTAAACCCTACTGAAATATTGTGGCAGTATGCCTAAGATGAGCTGTTCATGCTACAAAGACCTCTGTGACTGACCTGTAGCCATTCAGCATGGAGGATTGACTGAATGTATACAGTAATGCAGTACAGCAATATGAAAGACGGCTTACAGGAATTGGGTTTTTTGCCCTAGCATGTCATGTGGCCTATTTTATAAAGTCAATGAAACAGTTACCAAACTTAGTCACCACTTGTTTCCCCATATTCCCTGGATATGGTATATATCAGACTCTAATTTTTGGTACCATTCAGTGGCAACAAGCAAAAATTTTTAAAAATACAACGCATTTCCCCATCAGAACTGTATTTTCCTCACAAAGAGTCATTAAGAGCTTTGAATGCAAAGACGGGAGCTGAATAGATAGTTCCAGTTCATAGCCTGCACTTTTATAGCACATTGTCATTTGTTGGGGTCCACAGGAGGTATTCTTACCTTAAATTTAACATGAAATTATTATTTTGGGGGGGATTGTAATTAGTATGCGGTCGATACTCATAATACCCATAATATACTCCATTAACGATCTCTTTGTCTGCATTCCACAGGATTGAGGAAGAACTTGGTGATGAAGCTCGCTTTGCTGGGCACAACTTCCGTAATCCAAGTGTCCTATAAATGCATCCTGGCATACTCTGGCCACGCCTGCTATTTCAGTGCACAGACTCTGGGTGCCTGTTAGATCACATCTTCCATTCTCCTTGTTCCACACTCTCCTGCTCCTGGTCTTCTCAGACCCACTCACTGGAATTACCCAGGATATGCAAAGACTGACGCTTCCTTTTGCCTGTCATGACGCAGTGCTGCAAGTCAGCTTTGTGTGTGTTGCGCAGTGTCTGCTTTTTAGACCTGCTTGAGTCATCGTTATGCCCAAGTACAAAATGGTGTCAGCATGTTTGCCCTGGTGTTTGGCCAGTATTTGCACATTTGAAGATTGTCCTTAAGCTGGAGTTTAAGATTGTATTTGCTTATTGATACAAGATGGTGTTTTTGTGTTTTTGTCCCTTGCAATATCAGCATCTATGTTTTGATCCCCGTGAGTTGTGTTTAAACCTGTGTGCTGCCTATTGTCAGTAACTGGTTGCACCATTTGTGTGTGTGGCAGAGAGAGAAAGAGAGAGGGGGAGAGAGAAAACACAAATCAGAGAGCATGTGTTCTTACCAGCCTCAAAATACTATTTAATTACAAGCAGTGTGTGTGTGTAGGTTGGTAGGTAGTATGGAACTGCATCTGGGGTTAGGCACCCTTTGATCCAAAGTTGAATTGCTGTATATTTTTTCTGAATGTGAAGGGCAAGATGTCTGGTATGATACCCTGGATTAGTTGCTGCGCTTTGTGGGATGTTGTGGGTTAGTGCATTGTGGGCATGTCCTTGCAATCAGCACTTTGCTCAGATCTCTCCCCCTCTCATTGCTGCTTGGATGTTTGGTCACATCCTACTTTCTGCTTCTTCACCCATTTTCCTCTTGCTCTGCTATCATTTCTGCTTTAAGCCACAGACGTTTCGCGTTCAACTGCCTCCTCACCCAATAACAAACAACAGAAGAAAAAAAGAGAAGAAAACCCAACATCCAGAAAAATAACCAACAAGCAAAACCTCAATTCAATTAAATTCTATTTCAACCCTAAGTGTTCTGCTTCTGCTAGTTTATTGTTTATTATTGTGTGATATTTATTGTGGGAACTGGAAACACGCTGAAAATGGGTAAAATACTCTAGAAGGGATGTGAGGTTGACAGTTTACAGGAATCTCAAGACACAAAGATTCAAGTTGAAGCTTGTTGGCAATACAAGTGGAGCTAGTGGGACCAGCTGAGAAAGACTGGATATGAGAAGAACCTGCCTATACCTGTGCTTCAAAGGTAGATCCTGCTAATGCCAAAATATGCAGGGCAAATAAGTGAAAGTTTTCACCAAGCCAAAGAGAAAATATTCTCCTGTTATTGTTTTCCATGGAGATCCTGAAAAGGAGGACCTCCTGATGTGCTGGCTATCAGCTTGCCTGGCTTAAAAAAGGAGCCCAATTCATGGAAGTTATTTGATCATAAGAGCCAGGATGGTGCAGTGGCTAAAAGCAACACTGCAGGCTATTTCTGCTGACTGCCATCTGCCATCAGCCATCAAAAGTTCAGCAGTTCGATTCTCA
>JANHFO010003527.1:403608-415511 GCA_032468095.1 Pareas carinatus | reverse complement strand
CGCATTTAGGGCCAACAGGCCAAATCTGACCACTTCAAGCACTTCTAATGGCTGTCGCTTTTGAAAGAAACTAAACAGAGGTAACAAGTCCAGATAATCCATAGGATTGAAGGGAAATAATGTTCGATGCTGTTGCGGTACGATATTTATGGCAAATTTTTAGAACAGTTTTGGAGACCATTATTATTATTATTATTATTATTATTTTGCAACAGTAAAATAATAATAATTCTTGCAAGATTCTTGCAAGTAACAAAAGGCAACAAAGGGGTATGCGTGGGACAATTCCGAGTGGCTCAAAATAGGATTATTTTCCGCAATACAAATAGATTTTTCTGTTGTATTTACATCTTTCTCTTCTCTCACTGTCCCCTTGGTTAAATAGGTTGTTATAGAAGACTAAATATATACTGTTAGCTCTGCTTGATCAGAGCAGACAATAAAAAATAAATAAATGAGGAAATCGCCCATACCAGAAAATGCAAGCGCTCCTTGACCCTGCGCTTCCTCTTGAAAACTCTTTTATCTCCTAAGGATTTTTCTGGCACCTTTGGAAATATGTGAAAGAGAAAGAGAAAGATTGGGAGTGTTTTGAATACTGCAAGAGTGATTATACTTGTGATGTGCTGCTCATCCTCTTATAATTTTTTAAGCTTTTGCATTGTCTCAAACTCTGCAAAAGCTGTTTGATCACAGTCTGCGCTGGGACAGTATTAATATATGTGCATATATCATGAGACTGTCTCTTTGAAAGCTGTTTCAGCAGGTCTTCAAAACTATTGTGTCTCAGTCTGGCACTTGTGCAGGTAAACTGAAAGCACTTTTATTTGGAATTAGGTCCCTGAGTGGGTCATTTTCTCCAATAACTGTAGATTTACTGTATGGTATATAACCAGGAAGGTGAAATGCGTCCTGATACGGAGGAATGCGTTCTATTTTTAATGCAGGTGTTCTGGCATAAGCAATTTTGATAGCGTGTATATTACTATTCAGAGCTTGCCTAAAACAGCATTGATAAATATTTAGGTATGGCTTTTAGACACTTCCTGTAACCTGGAGAGTTTTAAATAATTAACATTATTCCTGCATTTTTCTACAATCATTTGCTCCAGATCTAGCTGGATCTACAGTAGGTTTGTCTTAATGTTAATTCCACTTTACAAACACTGTTGATATGTAAGCATTTATGCTTGTATGCAGACACTCATACAGAGAAAAATACATATGCTAAATGTTTTAGTCATTATTACATAGTTAATGTACAATAGTCCAAACACCTGAAGAGCCTGAAGCTTTCTGTGGGATTAGTCATTCCATGTATGCTTTTGTCAGTGCTTCATGGGATACAAATATAACAACCATAACATTATCATTGAGTTATTTATAAAAAACAAAGTGTATAAACTAAAATATTACATTGTGGGGTTGTATTTAAAGTTAAATTAAGTACAGTAAATGCTATGAACTTGACATCAAAAGCTCATTTGCTACTTTCCTTTTGTATTGCTTTGCTATTTTGTGATTCCATCAATCTTTGCTTGCAGACAGATATTCCAATGAGCCATTGTTGCTACTTTGTCATGCCATTTTTACAGTACGTTTGTGTGATCTTTCAGCAGCTAACCAGGAGGTCTACTGTTTTGTCAACTTCTTTGCAGAGCAGACGTTTGCTGTCTGTTGCTGTCTTCTCAATTCTGGTTTTGTATGGATTCGTTCTTAAGGCTTGGTCTTGTGCACCAGAATTAGCTCCTCTTTCACTTTCTTCAACCATCCTTCTTTTAGCCATTGATAGATCTTGTTATACAGTATGCTTTTTTGCCTGTTGCTTTTTATGTACTAATAATGTAATGCTTTTCCTTGCCATATCTCTCTTCTGTTCTTCATTTGGTATTCCTTATAGGTCAGTTTGGGGTCTCCAGTACTCAACAAGCCTTCATAGTATACTAAGCTTCAGTGTATATTCTTCATTGTCCTTCAGATATTCTTCCAATGCTCTTTTCTCTTCTACAACTGTCTGCTAAACTTGCAACGATCCATGCCCATCTATTGTCCTTGGTAAGTAGAGTCTGTCAACATTGCTGCATGGATGAAGAACATGATTCATTGTTATTATTTTTATGGTCTTTCTATCTAGGGATTTTAATTTTGTTTGAGTCCACTATTCCAGGCTTAATTGCTTTGATGGTATTTCCTCCATTGAATTTAGACTTTAAGATCTTCTTCTCATGAAGTATTCACTTCTAACCTTCTTGACTTCAGGATGCTTGATAATGTTAGCCTGAAAGATGCCCTATGTATTTATAGTCTTCATTCAGGCTCTTATTTCCATAGGGTATCTTGATTCCTTCTGTTTTCACTATTTCCCCCGAGTTAATGGTAAGGTTGCAACTTGTGTCCACTCCAAACTCGATTGCCGTATATTGGCTGTATATATAGACAGTGCTGAGCAACGATTCTATTTCACATGGTGTTTTTCCATACAGTTTCAGATCATTCATGTAAAGGAGAAAGGATAACTTGGAAGATGATTTTGATGTTTGATAGCCATGTAGCCTAAGTTATTCAGTATTGTGGACAGAAGAATTCGCAATAATGAACAATAGTGATGATAATGAGTCTCCTTGAAAGATTCCTCTCTTGATATTAACTTCTCACAATCCAATGATTAGCAATGGTGTCTTCCATTGTGCCATTGATATTTGCACGTTTTTGATGTTTCTACTGACTCCTATTATTCCTAGGCATTTTATTATCCAATCTTCTGACAGAAAATGAAATGCCTTTTTGTAGTCAATCCAAGCTACATTCAAGTTTGCCTTCCTTCTCATAGTTTTCCAAAATTATTTTGTCGGAAGATTTATATGATCTGAAGAGAAAATCAAAGTAAACCCAAATTCATTTTGTAAATTAGGAGCTGATTTTTTTTGTACCTCTACTATTTGGGAGTTCCTTTCTATTCAGGTGGAAACAGCTTGTTTTCAACTAGATTATATTGGATTGCATCAGCTACCACACCAGTTAGCAATTTGAAAGTTGTTGGTAAGCCTGGTGCTGCCCTTTTTTTTAATCTTACATTATCAGACAGGTTTTATCAAATATTAAATCACAGCTGCCAGTTCTTTATCTATTTATTCATTTGTACCCCACCTTTATTATTTTTTACAAATAACTCAAGGCTGTGAACATATCCAGCATATCTCCCTCCTCCTATTTTCCCTACAGCAACAACTTTGTGAGGTGGGTTGGGTTGAGAGAATGACTGGCCCAGTCACACAGCTGGCTTTCATGGCTAAAACAATAGTTGTAAGTGTGAGAATTGGTTGTAAGTCACCTTTTTCAATGCTGTTGTAACTTTGAACAGTCGCTAAACGAATGGTTGTAAGTCAAGCAACAACTACCTGTACCCTCTTAAAGAGAAAATTGACAATAAGATAAGTCAGGAACTATGTAGAGCTTGCTTCTCAGCAGGTAGTTAAGTTTCCTGTCACTATTGTTTCTTGCTTCTATGAAAGACCTATAGCTTGCTTTAGGAAGGCATACATCTTGTCTTAAGTTGGAAGGTGATAGCGGGCACCAACAATATTGCTTATTGCTCCTTTCATTTAGTTCAACTCATAAAACATTACCAATTTTATATGAATTTCTGAGCAGGAATTTAAATTTTTAACATACTAACATCCTTTCTGTTATTTAATTATGTCTGTTCACCGCCCTGAGTCCTTCAGGAGTAGGGCGGCATATAAAATAAATAAATTCATTTCATTTCATTTCATTTATTGAATTTGTATACCGCCCTTCTCCCCGAAGGGACCCAGGGCGGTGAACAGCCATAAAAACACATAAAAGGCAAAAACAATCACAGACAACAGGGAAAAAACAATGATACAGAATTTTAAAAATCCAATTAAAACTAATAATTATATTGGCTAAGATCAGATAATAAAAACCCAATTAAAACAATTTAAAAATCAAATATCTACAATTCAAACAAGGGGCAGAAGAGGAAAAGCACATCAGGCCAGCCCAGCCTGAATAAATAGGTACGTCTTCAACGCTCGTCGGAAGGCTCGGAGATCCGTGATAATACGAATTTCTGTGGGGAGGTCATTCCAGAGGGTGGGTGCAGCCACAGAGAAGGCTCTCCCCCTGGGAGTCGCCAGCCGACATTGTCTGGCTGACGGCACCCTGAGAAGGCCCTCTCTATGGGAGCGAATCGGTCGGTGGGAGATATTTGCTGGCAGAATGCAGTCCTGTAGATAGCTGGATCCTAAGCCATGGAGCGCTTTAAAGATCATAACCAACACCTTGAAGCACACCCGGAAGTCCACCAGCAACCAATGCAGCTCGCGCAGGAGGTGGGTCACGTACGATCTTCCACTAGCACCCAAAGCCCCCGCGCGGCCGCATTCTGCACAAGCTGGAGCTTCCGAACGCGCCCCAAAGGGAGCTCCATGTAGAGAGAATTATAACTATAACTTGGTTGTTTGTATCTTATGATTTATGTTGATTACTTTGATTTAGTATCTTATGACTATCACTGAATGATTTATGATGATTGCATTATGATTAGGATCACAATTTATTACCTGTTGCTTGAATGTACACTGAGAGCTTATGCACTGAAGACAAATTCCTTGTGTTTTCAATCATTCTTGGCCAACAAAGAATTATATTCTGTTTTTTTATGTGTACAATTCTTTTAACATTTACATAATGGAAATGTGCAACTGTACAGCAATAAGAGACTGAGAAGTTCAACAGGTGAACCTATTCTCTATATGCAGACAGAGTGAATTAGACAAAAATCAGTTGACTCTTAAAGGCATAAAATGTCTCCTTGACAGATACAATAAATTAAGAAAAGATGCCC
Source organism: Pareas carinatus (assembly GCA_032468095.1). Taxonomy (NCBI): domain Eukaryota; kingdom Metazoa; phylum Chordata; class Lepidosauria; order Squamata; family Pareidae; genus Pareas; species Pareas carinatus. Next base: position 410,641 of record JANHFO010003527.1, on the reverse strand, counting down.
ACCAGAAGTCTTGTATAATAGCTTGAAAAACTCAAGTACATGTTTAGCTGTTTTCCAGCATCTTGTGACCAGACTCTCCTTCTCTTTCCAGGTTTTTCCTCCAAATTTTAAAGTGTGGTCATATCACTTGTTGCTGATTTCTGTCCCTCTGCTTCAGGGGTTTGGGCAAGTGCTGAAAGTATTGGTTGGATGTAACGGGAGCCTAGACAACATTGTAGGGGTGTGGTGGTTCAGCAGATAAGACACTGAGCTTGTTGATTGGAAGATCAGTAGTTTGGCAGTTTGAATCCCTAATGCCGTGTAATGGAATGAGCTTCTGTTACTTGCTCCTGCTTCTGCCAATCTAGCAGTCAAAAGCATGTAAAAATGCAAGCAGAAAAACAATGACCACTTCGGTGGGAAGGTAACAGGGCTCCATGCGCCTAAGGCGTTTAGTCATGCCAGCCACATGACCACAGGGATGTCTTTGGAGAGTGCTGACTCTTTGACATAGAAACAGAGATCCGCACTGCCCCTAGAGTCGATTTGATTAGCACGCATGTGAAGGGGAACACTTACCTTTAGACAAGGTTATTTATTTATTTTATTTTATTTATTTTTCAAATTTCTATACTGCCCTTCTCCAACAGGACCCAGGGTGGTGAACAACCAGGTAAAATACACAAATCATAAAAGTTAAAAACATTAAATCAGGTGGCCATAATTTTTTAAATCCCCAAGACCAAACCAAGCTAAAATCCAAATTAAAATCCCAGTCCAAAACAGTGGAGATGGGGGGGGCAGCCCAGCTTGCAGAAACAAGTAGGTTTTTAGGGCATGATGAAATGCACAGAGGTCCGGTATCCTGCGTATCTCTGGGAGAAGTTCATTCCAGAGGGTGGGTACTACCACAGAGAAGGCTCTCCCCCTCGGGGACCACAGCTGACATTGTTTGGCCAATGGCACCATGAAGAGGCCCTCTCTGTGGGAGCATACTTGCCAGTGGGAGGCATTTGCTGGTAAAAGGCGGTCCTGTAAACACCTAGGCCCTAAGCCATGGAGCGCTTTAAAGGTGATAACCAACACCTTGAACGGCACCCGGAAGATCACTGGAAGCTCGCGCAGGAGAGGAGTCACATGGGAGCATCCCATCACTCCCATAATCCCCACATGGCTGGATTCTGGACCAACTGGAGTCTCCGGTGTGGCTCAAGGGGAACCCCATGTAGAAAGCATTACAGTAGTCCAGACGGGAAGTGTCAAGAGCCTGAGTGACTGTGTGTAGGGAGTCCCAATCCAGAAAGGGGCACAATTGGCATATCAAGTGAATCTGATAAAAAAAAAAAACCCTGGCCACAGCCATCATATGCTCTTCTAAAGACAGCCGTGCATCCAGGAGGATGCCCAAATTGTGAGTCCTCTCCGTGGGGGCCAATGTTTTGCCCTCAATAGCCAGAGATGGCACCAGCTGGCTATATCGGGACATCAGAAGTCACAGCCACTCGGTCTTGGAAGGGTTAAATCTGAGCTTGTTCCTCCCCATCCAGACCAGCATGTCCTCCAGGCACTGGGACATCACTTCAAGGGATCATTGGGGTGGCCTTGGGCGGAGATGTAAAGTTGAGTATCATCAGCATATTGATGAAACTCCACCCCAAAGCCACGGATGATCTCACCCAGCGACTTTCCGTAGATGTTGAACAGGATGGGTGAGAGGACCGACCCCTGTGGCACCCCACAAGGAAGGTGCCTCAGAGTCAACCTCTGTCCTCCTGCCAAACACTGTCTGCGACTGGTCAGAGAAGTAGGAGGAGAACCCCTTCAACCGGCACAGCATGATACCATGGTCAATGGTATCAAAAGCTGCTGAGAGATCTAATAGGACCAGTATAGAGGAACATCCCCTATCCTGAGCCCTCCACAGATCATCTACAATGCGACCAATGCCGTTTCCATGCTGGAGCAGATCTAGATAGACAGTTTCATCCAGGTGCTGCGGAAGCTGACACACCACCACATTCTCAACAACCTTTGCCAAGAAACGAAGATTGGAGACTGGAGGGTAGTTGGCCAAAACAGCCAGATCCAGAGAAAGCTTCTTGAGGAGGGGCCTTACTACTGCCTCCTTTAAGGCAGCCGGCAAGAACCCCTCACTCAGTGAAGCATTAACAATTCCCTGGAACCAGCCTCGTGTAACCTCCCAGGAAGCCAGTACCAACCAGGAGGGACACGGGTCCAATAAACATGTGGTTGCATTCAGCTGCCCCAGAATCCTGTCCATGTCCTCGGGAGTCACAGGATCAAACTCCCCCCAGATAACATTCTCAAGACCTGCCTCGGTCATCCCGTTTGAATCCACCTAGTCAAAGTCCAAACCACTCCGGATCTGATCGATTTTATCATGCAGATAACACCCAAAATCCTCTGCTCGCCCTCGTAGGGGATCCTCCCATGCTCCCAGGTGGAAGAGGGAGCGGGTCACCCTAAACAGGGTGGTTGGGAGGTTATTTGCAGACCCGACCAGAGCGGAAAAGTAATCAGACTTTGCCGCTCTGATTGCACCAAGGTAGGCCTTAATGTGAGACCTTACCAAAGCTTGGTCAGATTTGGAGCAGCTGGCCCTCCAACCACTCTCCAGGCATCTTTTCCGGCATTTCATCTCCCTCAGCTCCTCAGAGAACCAAGGAGCCAGGGTGGTTCGGCACCGGATCAGAGGCCGTAAGGACACGACCCGATTGAAAGCATCGCTGGCCATCTTATCTCAGGTAGCTGCTAGTTCTTCAGTCGAGCCGTGAGATAGAGCCTCAGGAAATGGCCCAAGCTCCATCTGGAACCTCTCAGGATCCATCAGGAGCCTGGGGCGGAACCATTTAACTGGTTTCACCTCCCTGCGGCTGGGTGCGGCAGTTAGGAAGTTCAGTCAAAGGAGAGAATAATCTGTCCATGACAAGGGTTCAATGACTATATCCCCTAAATTCAAATCATCTAACCACTGTCCAGAGACAAAAATCAGGTCCAGCATGTTTCCCCCTGTGTGTGAGGCCACGAACTAACTGGGTCAGGTCCATAGCCATCATGGAGGCCATGAACTCCCAAGCCACCTCAGATGTCTCCCTGACAGATGGCAAGTTAAAGTCTCCCATAACCATAAGCCCGGGAGTCTCCACCACCACTTCGGCGATCACATTGAGCAGTTGGGGCAGGGCCGCCGCCACATGGCTGGGAGCCAGGTACGTGATCAGCAAGCCCCTCTGCTTCCCAGGCCCCCACTTCACCAGGAGGGACTCACAACTGGCTCTCTGAGGTACAGTGGCCTCCCTCGGAGCAAGTCCTTCCTTTACCAGAATCACCACCCCCCGCCCCTTCCCTGGGACCGCTCTTCATGGACTATTTTTATGTTGCAATGCCAAACACTTAACAATTTTATTTTCAAAATGCTCCACAAATTTGTAGTCTGATTGTAGGGAAATCATTATTACAGGCCTTTTATCAATATTTGCAATGACAGGCTTAGTTTTAATTCCACATTTAACAATATGCTCCTGATGTTGCAGAGAACAGTGGTATTTGGCAATGTCATCAGAATATTCTCAAACTTAGAAAAACCCTCCATTTACAAATGATTCAGCCATAGTGATATAAAGGACCTTTTGTTTTTACCTAATTGCTAGCATCATTTCCAATCAGTTGGTGTCCTTTCAGATTAACTTGATATCCAGAGTTAACAGGTGACATGACAAATGTTTAGCCAGTCCTCTCATGTATTCAATGAGCACCAGCCAACTATTTACAAACCCCACTTCATAGGAAAAAGCGTATACCTGCAGCTGTACATGAATAGATTTCTTTCTAGATTTCATCTAGATAGATAGGCGTAATTTACCTGGTCTGTAATGATACCAGTAATGATTAGAAGTTACATTTCTTTGCTGCCATCTAATAGTTATCTAGATTTTTGTAGACCAGATATGTCAAGAAATTAGGAGGATGTGAAGTGGGAATATGCTAGCATTTATGGCATGACAACTACTTTTTTCAGCTATTTTTAAAGCACATTGATGATGAGATACTTCTGATTTTCTGCATTCTGTGAGAAGCTGTTTCATTAGGACAGGTTATTATTAAAATTCCAAGAAGATTTTATGTGATAGCTGTGATTTGATCACTTGAAAAGACTTTTGGTAACAGTTAATTCAAATAAATGAATTGTAGAATTTGGAGAACTCTAAAGCAGTATGAAGCCTCAAATGAACCATCCAGGTGAAGCAGATGCTAATATTGTTTTACTAGCAATCCACAATCAAATACTGACAGTGATGAGACATTGTTAGTAGTAGTCAAATCTGTCAGTCAGCTATGTAGACCTTAGCACATTAGAAATCATAACGATCAGAAGTAAAAAAAACACCTCATTTATTAATCAAGGACCAATTAATGACTATTCTTCTGAGCTTGTTCTTTTTTTAAAGAATTTTATTAATGTTAAACAAAAATAAAAATTAAAACAAACAAAAACAAGTGCTTCAATATACATTTTTACAAATCTTCAACAGCGCCTATATCATCTTACTAGTACAATTTCAAACCTACTCCTTTCATTTCTTGTCTAACCATCTATAAAAATTATTCCATGTTTTGAAGTGTACCGATTCTTCTTTATTCTTCAACCTCAAAGTTAGTTTGTCCATTTCTGCACAATCTAATTTTTTTCTAATTATCTCTTCATCTTGTATTGTTTTTTCATTTTTCCAATTTTGTGCAAAGACAATCCTAGCTGCTGTCAGGACGTGTATAGTCAAATACACATATTGCTTATTAAATTGTTATGGAAGAATACTTAGCAAAAATAATTCAGGTTTAAAGTTTATCTGTTTCTTTGTTATTTCTTGTCACCATTTATGTATCTGTTTCAGTATTTTTCCGCATATGTACACATCCATCACATATGATAATATGTACCTGTATTGTTTTACACTTTCAATACCTGACACTTCATTACTCATCTTAGACATTTTGCATGGTGTCATATGCCACCTATAAAACATTTTATAGAAATTCTCTTTATGTGCCATATCTTTAGTCATCCTTAAATTTTTCTTCCATCATTTCTGCCATCTATCTATATCAATAGGATATCCAAAGTTTTTAGCCCATGTTATCATAGTCTCTTTAATTTATTCATCTTCCATTCTTCTATCTAATAGAAAATTATACAGTTTCTTTATTAATTTCTCATCAATAACAATAACTCATCAAATTCTGTCAGACCAGTTTCCAACTCTTCTGTTTTTGCATCTTTATCATATTTACTTTTTAGTTGTAGATATGACCATCATGTAAGTTTCATACCCTTTTCCAGTGTTAGTCTAGATTTCAGATTTCTCTCCACATCTAAAATATCTTTATTTGTCCAGATCTTATTCTATATCAAACAAATTTGGATGTACCAGAGCTTCCATAGTGGAAACCCACTCTGGAATTTCATATATATATTTGTTTAACTTTCTCCCATAGCTTATATAAAGCGTTCCTCACATAATGATTTTGAAAGTATCTATGAATCTCATTCTTGCCATAACATAAAAGGGAATGCTTTTCTTTAATCCATGTTAAAGCAGACACCTGGTAATATAAATTCCAATCTGGCAGACCCAAACCTCCTCTCTTCTTGTTATCTTGTAACAATTTCAACTTTATTCTTGCTTTCTTCCCTTGCCTTACATATTTTGTTATCAATGCTTTCAATTCATCAAAAAAATTATTTCCCAAGTTTATTGGGAATTGGTATCGTCTTAATCATTTTTATAAAATTTTGCCCAAAATTAATTGTTTCCAACTATTTAAAAAGAAACTGCCAGGAAAGATTGTCAAATGCCTTTTGTGCATCCAGAAAGACCAAAGCTAGTTGACTCCCTGGATGCATTTCATAATATTCCAAGACATCCAATACTGTCCTTAAATTGTTCTTAATCTGCCTCTTAGGTGAGAATCCATTTTGGTCTTCATGTATAAAATCCTTCAAAATTATATTTAATCTTTCTGCCATTATTGATGCAAAAAAATTGTAATCCACATTTACTAAAGAAATTGGATGAGTCAGATCTGTCTCTTCTTTTGAAATTAAAGCAATATTAATTTCCAGCCAAGTTTTGGGTATTTTGTAATTCATCAATAGGTCATTGTAAAATTCCTTTAACGGTTCATTCCATGTCTCTTGCAATACTTGATATACTTCTGCTGATATACTATCCAGTCCTGGGGTTTTCCCATTTTTTTTCCCTATTTATCACTTCTGTCAGTTTTATGAATTTTATTTCTTCATTCAACATTGTTCAACGTTCTTCAGAAATTTGTGGTATTTGACTTTCCTCCAAATATTGTTTATTTTTTTTTAATCTATTTTTTCTTCATTATATAGCTTTGCGTAGTAGTCTCTTACTATTTTTATCATCTTATCATTTGCATTATCTATTTGTCCTATTTCATTGCTCAATTTATATATCCTTGTTTCTCTGTTCTTTAAGTGTATATAATAACCATCATCGTGGTTTATTTGCACTTTCAAACAAGTTTTGTATAGCACTTTTTATTTGTTATGCCACTCTTTTTGAGCCCAACAAGTTCAATTTTTGTTTATTTATCTCCATTTGTCTTTTTAATTGTTTCTTATGTGGATTGTTTTGCAATTTTAATTGTCTAATCTCCATCTAAGCTTCTTTTTGATTTCTTTCCATTTTACATTAACAGGATTATGATCAACCCATGTATTTACATTGATCTCTGCGTCTTGCAATATAGTTTCCAACTCTGTAGTCATCCATAGCATATCAATTCTTGACCATAATTGGTGTATGTTTGAATAAAATGTAAATTGTCTTTTATCTCTCTCCATATGTCTATTTCCTGTATCATATTTGAGGAAGTCTTTGGTAGAGCCCTTCCTTTCCCCCTTTTTTTACTCCTTTTATAGTCCACCTTTGAATCCATTGCTGCATTAAAATCTGCAACAAGGCTGATGTAATAATAATAATAATAATAATAATAATAATAATAA
>JANHFO010003527.1:377995-394617 GCA_032468095.1 Pareas carinatus | reverse complement strand
ACTTTTCTTTTTTTAAGGAAAAGAAAAGGAATTCAGAAATCCAAATTTAAAAGTTCCACTTTAAATTTCTTTAAAAGGTCAGTCTTTTTCTTTTCTTTTAAATATAGCTCAAAATAAAAAAGTCAGGGATTTCAGTATATAGGAAACTAAACCGCATTAGGATTATGAGGCATTTCATTGCTGTCACTGTCTCCTTATGGAGATCAATGCAAAAAACAAAGCTAGTGTCCACATCCATATTCATTTTCCTCGTGAGCAAAACTGACACATCTTTAAAGTGCATAAAGGAAGCCTAACTGTGAAGCTATGTGTTCAGATATTGCCTTTGTTGCCTTCCAAGATAGAGATGAGTCCAATCTACTATATATATATATACTGGTTCTAGTCAGACAATAAGAAGGGACCATATTATGTGTAGCTGATCCTCTGTGTAGATTGCCAGCTGTTATTCTAGATGCTAGTAGATTAAGAGATGTCCAGTGTGGAGATAGAAGCTTTGAAAATCTTAACACTACCTGTAATTTTCAATGCTTTGGACTTTCAGGAAAGAAGAGGCCAGTGATTGTGACCAATGAAGAGTTAGCAAGACTGGCTTTTTGTAATTTCTCTCTTGACAATAAAAGGACTTGAGATCGCCCACAAGCGCTCCAGACAATTACTCCTTACAAGGAAACTGTAAATTGTACTTTTGCTGATTAGAGCTCTGGTAGAAGAGAGAATAGCCATCTTGCTCAAATCACAATCAGTGCCTTCAAAAGGATACTGGCTTTGCATATTTCCTTTTCTAATCACTTTCTGAAATTGCTTGTTAAAAGCTTTTCAGCTACAGGGAATCTTTGGATCAACAAAACTGAAAACATAGGTGAACACTTTGAAAGTTGGACAGTAGATGGAACTAGAAGAAACTAACTATTACAATTAAAGAAGAACATTCAAACACAACTTACTGATACATAATGAAGCAAATTTTTTCACATCAGACAAATTGAAAGACATGTTTGAACAATGGACCAGAAAGTTAATTTTCAGCGTGTTTGCCCCTATAAATAGACTACACTTAAAAGATATTACAAAAGAAGAATAGGTTTTATTGGAGAAGATTAAGATGGCTCTGAAAATAATTTTTAAATAATAGGCTAGAACAGTGATGGCAAACTTATGGCACACGTGCCGCAGTGGGCACACAGAGCCCTCTCTGCTGGTACATGAGCCAATTTGCTCCAGCATTGCCCCAGAGCTGAGCATGCTCAGAAAGGAGTAGCAACGCCAGGAGATGACATCAGAGGGCTATGCACATGCTCAGAAAGAGAGTAAGGATGCCAGGTGATGATGTCATGAGCCATAACTCATTAGTTGTGTCTCGTCTGGGCACTCGGTGTCTAAAAGGTTAGCCATTATTGGGCTAGAAGTATGATATGGAGAAAGATGCTGCACTATACATACAAAAGAAGATATACAAATAACAATCAAGTGTATGACTTAGACAATTATTCTATTTTGGAATTTTTGTTAAAACTTTGAAAAATTCTGTGAGAAAAGCCAAAAAGAAAGAAAGAAGAGAAATCAAGTCTAGGAGATTATTTGAAGGAACTAAACTTCAAGATTGTTAAAAGTAAAAGGAAGGAATATAAAGTTGTTTTATTTGATCAAGGTTAAAATAGATATGTTGTTATCTCTAGTAACCCTTAATGGACTTTTACTGATTATAACAAATGATGAGGTTTTGAGGATTTTTTTTTTATAGATAAGAGCTGGGATATGCAAACTATTAAAATTGTTTATATTTGTGATGAAAAGGGAAGCTAATTTCTTTATATATATATATATATATGTGTGTGTTAAATGATTTTTGCTGACATATTACTATATTCTTGTTTCATCTAACTTTTTTCAGCACCTTCTGTTTTATTCTTTAATTTTTTTTAGTTTGAATTAGCTTTTTTATTATAAATGCTATGTTTAATAAAATTACTATTAAAAAACACATTGATTATCAAGGAATCTGATAAAGTACAAAAGATAGTCAAAACTCTGTCCAGAATTCATTGTGTCTCTTAATGCTATTCAATTTTTTAAAAATCACATTTATTTTTTGTTAGAGGCAAATAAAGAAGATTCCCTGCTCCTCTTTTCTATTCTACAATTTAAATTATCTTTCCTAATTCACTTCAGCAAGAGAAGGCAGGATTTATACTCCAGCTTTTTCTTGTTAAATCAGGCAGAGAGGGCCTGGGGAGATGCAGAGGGTTGTAGAAAAAATAGGACAAAACTGCCCATTGGGCCGAACAACAAGAAACCTTTCCTTGTAAAGCAAAGCAGGAATACTCCCATGACTTGCTAGAGAAATGAGGCCCCAAAGAGAGAAAGAATCTCTGCAGAAGGTGCTGCAAAATCAGGCAGTTGCTGGCACCATCATGCACCAGTTGTGTTTGATGAAGCACTCCTGTCATTGTGCTTGATTGGAGCACCAACTTGGATTTAAAAGCCAGAGATTCCTGGGACTTAGGGATATGCATGGTGTTCCAAGGGATTCTGTGCATGGAATGGCTAATTTTGGATGAGCTGTGGTCAACTCAAAACATGACTGTTTCAGCTGTTTTGGTACATGCATAAAATGAAGTGTGCAAAAATGATTTTGAGGTAGAGGGTGCAGGGTAAAAAGAAAGAACATTGATAACTGAGGGGAGGCAAGGGGAAGAGAGGGACTGAAGAGAGTGGGAAATCAGGGCTGGGGTAATGAGATACTGGAGTATATTGTACAGTACTGGGACATCAGTGACAGTAGCTAAGAGGATCAAAATTGCTGGGAAAATGGAGGTGGGTGGTCCAAAGAGGTTGGCCATTCTAGGAGCTGCTGAGGGGGAGAGAGGAAATAATTCTAACTTATAACATCTGGATTTTTTTTTTTAGTTCAGGATACGGTACTCCCAGACATTCCTGTAAAGGAATTTGAAAGGAGGTGGGAAGATATGTGAGAGCTGATAAGGAGAGATTTGGACAAGAGAGTGTACCATCCAGAGATAGAAGGAACCAGAAGAAAGAAACTCAAAATAACCCCGCCTTGATTTTGTTTAGCATAGGATGCGACAGAGGGAAACTTGGATGAGCTTTCAAGATTCTGTTATATACCCTAAAATAATAAAACAGCATTTTTTGAATCCCTGCAGTGTTTGTTAATTGACTTGGCCTACCTTGAAGGGCTGATAATTCCCTTCAAGGAACTGTCCAGCATTCAATTCTGCTGAACTATGATTGGCCCCAAACAATCTGGCAGCCGCATCAGAACTAGAAGTTTTTGTTCCAAATTTAAGATAAAATATTTCAGTTTTATGTACACATGTTTTTGTCCTTGTTCTTTCTAATCCTGGCATACTCTATATGGAAGGCTTTTCATTGGACACCTGTGAGTTAACAGATCCTGTGTGATATATTTGATATTGTGTTGTGTCTGCTGCTTTGGCTGAGTAACTATTGCAGCATAAAGGTCTTATACTTTACAGGTTGTTCTCATTTGGCAACCCTAACTGAATCACTGACTCTATGGCTGAGCGAAGTAGTTTTTAACCAAACGTCACATGACTGTCCCATTTAGTGATGGCAGTCCTGGCAGTCCCCGTTATAATCATTCATGATTGTTAAGCAAGTTACCATGTGACTGCAAGTTACTGCTCCTATTGGCTTTCCCATTAACTTTGCTTTTCTGGGAAGGTCAAAAATGGTTGTCACATGACAGTGGGAAGCTGCCACTATCATAAATGTTAAACGGGTGCCAAGTGCCTCATTTGTGACTGCAGAGATGCTGCAATGGTTTTAAGTGTGAGAACCGGTCATAAGTCATCTTTTTCAGTACTGTCATAACTTCAAACAGTCACTAAACAAATGGCCATTAAGTGAGGATTACCTGTACTTCATTTGTAATCAACAACCAGCAAAATAAAAACACAGAAGCATTGGCCAAATGCAACAAAAGCAGCGTAGCAGTCATATGCTGTAGAACCTAAAAAAGTTGAGCTTTTTTTTAAAAAAATAAATAATTGAAAATGTCAGAATTCCAAGATTAAGAAATGTATTTCTTCTTATAGAAATCTCAGCAAATAAAAATGTAGCAACTCTATTGGTGATAGAGGCCTTCTGATCTGAAGGTAGGAAATAAAGCTTCTCTTACTCTCAACACACAATCGTTTCATTTTGTTTCATTTTGTTTCATTTACTTGTCTTTATTTCTATTTTATGTTTTGTTTTGTCATTTTTATTTTATCTAATCTCTTCCTCTTTTCCTTTTAAGCCTTGACATTTTAGATCATATTATAACCGATAAACTACTTTTGTTCTATCTGGTCGATGTGCCTATTTGATTTTTTAATCTTGCTTGCCATTGCTATAAATAAATACATAAATGACCAGGGTTGTTTCATTTTGCTTTTTGTGTATCCAAACTTTTATTCTGGAAATACGAAGGTTCTTGCCCAGACTTCAAATCAAGATAAGCAGACAATCAGAATATTGGAATTCTGAGTACTCCAGTTCAAATATACAATGCAGCTTATTTATTTTTTTACTTTGTATATTGTCAACTGTTTATGTGGAAGTGGATAGGATATGGATGAAAATGTGCTAATAATTATTCTAGGTAATTGTTTATTTTTGTTGCCCATATTCAATCTTGATCTTTGGCTTCTAAAGTTGATAAGTACATTATTTTTTAAACCATAATGATTTGTGTATTAGGCATTCCAGTATATGGATCATGAAGGCTGAAAGCAAGGAAATGGCAATAACAGCTCTTTTTTCCCCATTAAATATAGTAAAGCTTTGTTTTGCCTTTTATGTTTGAAACTGCCACTATTAAGGATACTTATGTCTGGCTTTAATTTAATACAACAATTAAATTATACATTTTAATTGCTTGATTTAATTATTAAAATATAATAATTTAATAAGTGTAAATGGGATAAATTCTTCTAAATCATCATTCAGTCTTTCTCAGGAGTACTATTTTTATTCATGGACTGATCTCGTTTTCCCCTCAGTAGAAATGAAGATCCCAGTTCATAGGATGTAAAATTTTAAAAGGAGCAAACAGGCTTTAGTGACTAGAAGTCTCCTTTTGAAAGCCAGAACTTGGCTACTTTTCTTCTGATAGACAAGCATAATTTTTAATTGCGTGTTACAGTTTCTCAAGTATGAAATACTAAGAGTTGAGTGATAGCACTATTTTTCCAACAGAAGCAGAAAATGGAGGGGGAGAGTGGACATCATTATAATGCAAGCTCATATTTAGATTAGTTTCTGGCACCAAAGTATTTGTCCGGCATATCTTACTGCTTTCTGTACCCGTGAGAAATTCTGTACCACCCTCTCTGTAGAAGATTTACTACATATGTTGGTGTTTATGCAAAACTGTAGAGACAGCCGAATACGTGGCCACATGGTGTGGTGACAGGGAGAAAGCTACTCTGTGGGTCTTTATGAACTTCCTTTTCCACACATTCCTCAAATGCATAGGGTATGAGGTGCTGCTATCTCTTCTTTTGGGGCTTTCACCAAAGAATCCAAATGGCATTACTTTGTTTCACCGATTTACATGAGATACAGCATATGGAAATGAAGGGTGGGTCCCAACAACAAAATATGTTGTTTAGCTATTCCATTTTTTCCTAATAAATGGATGGGGGACACCAGTGCAAAAGAAAGAATAAAAACAATAGGAAGACATAGAGTAGTAGTTATAGGTGTAAGACAACATATCTTGGCTCCTTCCTCACCCTTTAAATTGCGAGAGTGAGCCAGAGTACCATGAAAGCATCATCTAGGAACACAGAATGCCCACAAGTAGTCGTAACTCCCAGTGGTCCTAGAGCTGATCGTATGAGAACATCCCAGTCTCCTTCTGAGGCTGGACCTCTTAAATCCCCTCCCTACTAGTCTCATAATGGTTGTTGCTTTTGCAAAATGTAGCTCTCTTTTCTCAAGTTAACACTTTCATTGCAGAGAGACTGCAGCTTATTGCCAGCTCTCACTTACTTGTTTCTGGGTAAATGCTACAGTATATATTCTTCTAGCCAAAAGTTCCAGTTGTTTTTACAAAATAGACATAGAGCATGGCTGCATACAAGAGCAACAACAGAATAGTGCAACACCATTGGCACCTAACTTCCAGGCGCAGTTTGTAAACTTTTTACTTCTTAAGCTCATGAGCTAGACCAAGATGGCTGGCTTCTTACTCAGCTGAGTAACCACCCAATGTTATTAAAAGAAAGAGTGGGAAAGTATCAGCCCCTTACTTTCAGCCAACATTTAAATAATATTTATAGAGTTTTAATAATACAATTTTAAAAGAATCTGGCAATATTGTAGCTGCCACTAAAAAAGCAAGAGTATTCACTCATGCATGGCAATATTCACACTAATTTATCTCAGCCTCATGCGAAGCTTCGTTCTAGTAACTAGAACAAAGCTTCACATGAGGCTGAGATATATTGGAAGTGATTGTGGCAAAGATAAATTTTATATTGGGATGATGCCCAGGATGTTCTGCAGATATGTTCATTAGTTTTAAAACTCCCATTAATTTCACTGAGATTTGTGTGAAATAAGTTTCTGGGGGATTGGGCATAAACTCTGCATTTAAATTGCATCAACATTTAGTAAGCCTCAGTTATGAGAACCAGAAGTAGACAACAGAAGCTACTGCAACAGCCACTGCCTGTCCTCTTCTGGTTGGAAATATCCGTGGGTACCTCTGATAACTTAACTGTATTTGGCCCAGGCTTGAAGGAGAGAAGATATGGCTCTACAAGGTTCAAAACAGAATTATTATGTTCGCTTTTAAGCATTGCATCTATGGAGTACATTTGTATAAGCTTGAAATCCTATAAGGAGGAAAAGATGGTTATTGCCACACATTAGCCAGTTTGAAATCTTATTGTGAAATGGAAGCTAAACCTTCCTTGGAATCATGGCATCCAATCATAAAAGGATCTCCCCATTAATATCAGCCCGTTGACAGTTTATTTATTGATGAGTAAATGCACCCTGTACATGTGCAGATGTGCTTGGGTTTATTAAGTAGCATTATATTATGAATTCCTTGTTAAAGGATCTCAAATAGGGGATGAAATTAAAAAATGTGCAATGCTGGAGCATGACTAAGTGATTTCACTGAAGAAAACCCCCACCCCTTCGTATATAAATTCAACGTGGCAATGGTTATGGCTGTTCTGAGGGGGAAGGAAGCAAACGGAAGACATAACCAGAGTTTTCAAGCATAAACTAAAATGCATGGGCCAGCCCGGGCTCCATAAGCCAAGCCTTTGTGCTGTCACCTGTGTGTACTTTCATTCTAATTTAGTAGGTGTTACTACTTGTGATTTTCTGCTACAGAATGTAGGCTACTTGCCCTGGCTGCCCTTTGTGTAACATGATCGCTGGGTGTTCTTCTTTCCCCAACAGACCCCCCCTGCCCCTCTCCCCGTTTCAACTTTCAATAGATTTTGCTCTCAAAAATCCTGTGCTCGCTTTGCTGGAGGAGGCTCCAATTGGGTTACATTACGTTCTCTTCCATTCTTGCAAGGGCTCAGGGCCCTCTCTTGGCCTCCACACTAGTTCCTTCCCTTTGTGCCGTTGCTTGGTAACCAGGAAAAAAGGGGGGATGGGACAGGCTCCAGGAGGGAAAGATGGAGAGAAGCAAAGTAAGGGGAGGGTGGGGGGGAGAGAGAGAATGGAGAGAAAAAGCAATTGAAGTGTGTGCAGTTTGTGTAATCCTTCAGGCAAGGCTCTGCATGTTGATTAGTTGCAGGCCGGTAAAACCAAAGACCAGGCATGGAGTCCTGACCTGTTTCCATGGAAGGAGCTGCACAACCAAGCGATTAAGAGGGGAGCCATGGGGAGAACATGCGCAGGATGGCAGGCTGTGAAGCAGGTGGCTCAGTAGGGGGCACTCTCTCCCCTGAAAAGAAAGTTGACTCCTGCATGACTCACCACGGCGCTTGAGCATTGCTGTGGGTAGACTGCCGCTGAAAAAAATCAATCCAGGTGTGTTTGTTTTTAATGCATGCCCAAAATGAGGTTATACATACATCTTGGCCATATCTTTCACTTAAAGGAGGGATGTGGGAGCAAGCTGTTCTTCTAATTATTTTTAATTTGGGTATCACATACTTTATGCTACTCTTCAATGTTCTTCCCCCCCTCCCCAGTTGACATCAGGGGCCGAATGGAGCCACTTGGTGCCTATCCACGGCCATGGTCATGTGCTGTCCATCATCCTTGAGCTGGCAGAAAAGTATTTCTGCATAAATTGTGCTGCCTCCTTTGATAGTTTCTAAGATGCTGTACAGTAGTGGGGCTGGTGAAGGATGCTGTCCTTATGAATGTATTGCAGGCCAGGTTAAGGAAAATTTGGTTTCCCTGACTTGGTTTCTCCTCCTGCCACCAGTGTAACATGGACAGAAATGTGTGGTCGAGCAAAGGTGTATTGAGCCATTATGAAGTTGTCCAACTAACCAGATGGGTGAAGCAGTTTCAGTGCTCCCATTCAATACAACTCCACCATGACTATAAACAGTCAGTTGGCCTATTTCTGAGCCCATGGGCGTAGCATTTTTTCTATTGCAGAGTGGAGCACAAAGTTAACACAACAAGCAAAACTCGATCTTTGCCTTGTGCTGCAAGGCAATAAAGATGAATAACCAAGGAGTCCAGATCCAAATTTGTAACTGGTAGCCCTTGGTGCAGCCCAAGTGAGAATGGAATATGCCAAATGGTACTGCTCAACTTTCCCCAAAATCATGAAAATTGTAAACATGCCAGCTGGGTAAATCCTTTTGTTGGCAGATGCAACAGAAGATCTGAAATATACTTGCAAGGATGACCGAATCTGCAACACACAGATGGGAAAACCAGACTTTTTAAATGAACCTTCTCGGCAGCACAGATGTAGTCCCGTTCTTTAACCACAGGTGTGAAGGGTTTCTCAAAAAAGAGTCTTAAATCTGTTTTTACAAAAAGCATGTATGATCTAAGAGATAAAATTGAAAATGTAATTTCATTTTAATCAGGTTTGCTCAGTCAGATGGCACAATGGACACAGAGTGTGGATTTTTCCTGCAGCCCATGCCAGGTGATTCTGGAAGGGCGGTTCCAGCAACCAGAACAGGCCAATTGATCCTAAAGTGACAATAACTGGGCTGATCCCAACCTTGCCTGTATCAGCAGCCATACTGTTAAGTGAAGCCAAATTATATCACTGGCCAAGATTATGTTGGGATAAGAGGAAAACGCTATTTGGAAACTAGGGGTGATTTTTGTTTGCCTCATCTGTGAGCTGGGGATGAGATGAGGGCAATGACAAGACAACATAGTAGAGAAAAACAGTTACCAGGGCAATTTGGGCAGTGGGCAAGGAGATGTTTCAGAGGAGGAAAGATGGGAAAAGAAAACATAGTTGCTAAATCCAAACCTAAGATAAAGCTGCAAATAGTGGCATACTTACTAAACATACACTGAACACATACTAAGTGTTACTCATATTTAGGCTTATATTCTATTGACGTAAAGCTCCATTGAAAGAGAAGCACAAGCTTTTTAAACTATGAAGTGTGCTTTGCATGTATTTCATACATTACATGCATATTAGCTATTACAGGCAGTTTTTGACATTACCACAGTTAGGACCAGAAAATTGGTCATTAAGCTACATGGTCATTAAGTGAGCCGTCACATGACCACATTTAATTTCACAACCTTTTTTGCAGCAGTTATTAAGCAAGATATCACATGACTGACTTGCAACCTCATGCCTGTTTCCCCATTGACTTTGCTTGTCTGAAACCAGCTGGAAAATTTGCAAATGAGAATTTTGGGACACAATGTGCTGCAAACATCATAAGTTGCCAAGTGCTTCAAATGCAATCAGGTGACCACAGGGATGCTGCAGTAGTCATAAGTGTGAGGGCTGGGTATAAGACACTTTTTTCAGAACTGTCATAACTGAATGGTAGCTAAATAAATGGTTGTAAATCAAGAACTATCTGTAGTTGGGAATTGGTTCATTTTGTATAGGCACAAGTCTAGGTTTTTTTTTCATTCCCATCCGATTTACAAATTGAGCTAACAGTTAATGATCTGATCCAATTCAAATCCATCTATTGACAGGATTGTAAACAAGCGCAATTCATTGACTATTCACTCTAATTCTTTTAAGTGCATTAAACGCACAGATATCAAAGCATCTCCCATTCCTTCCTTTGTAACCTCCAACTTGTCTTAAGTAGCACCACTGTACACGTAGACTTCAGTAATCTAGAGGACCACAAGATGGAGGTAAAATTTTCTATATTCCCTTGAAACCATCTAGTGAATGTTCAGATTTTTGCAGCCCAGATATGACAGCCTTAGTATCATCAGATTGTGTAATATCATTTGGAGGAAAATCAAGACATGGCTCTTTTTTTTTTTAAAAAAAAGCTAACATGTCAATAAATTTAAATCAAGAAATAAAACCACATTCTGCTAGTTGTTTGTTGCAGCTTCTATCTCGAATAGAATAGAATAGAATAGAATAGAATAGAATAGAAATAGAATAGAATTCTTTATTGACCAAGTGTGACTGGAAACAAGGAATTTGTCAAATGAGGGCAAAGCAGATTTTCCATGGCTTGTGACAATGGGGGTGAGGGTGGAGTGTCACATAGCCATACTTTCTATTGATTTTATTTCATGGGAATAAGCCATTTGAGCAAAAGCATTTTGTGAACTCCATGGACTATTTTTAGGTGCCGCCAACTATGTCTACTTGCTGCAAACACTGCCATTCCCTTGTAGCAGTTCTGATTTTGGAAATATAGGAGCTGAACTTAATTCTAATTAAAATTCTGCTTGTTTCTTTTAGTCCAAGTGGTAGGTTGAACAGCCAATGTTCATGGTATGAACCAGAGACAGCACCCTCTGCTACTCCTAGCAATCTCTCTATCACTTCTTCAACCAATGGCTGCAACTGGTCTATTTCTGGACTATGCCAAGTGATGATCTTCTGGAAGAGTTGTAATCCCTTGTGCAAAAATAGCACAAGGGGTCACATGCACAGGAGAGGTTGCAGGATGAAAAAAGAGACAGGATCCCCAAACTCTTTCACAAATAAAAACGTATGGAAATGAAACTAGAAAATCCACCAATCATTGCCCATTAAATTACTCCCAATTTAAGATGTAAGGAAAGTGTTATCCTCAAGACTTGTTGGGACAGAGTAGAGTTTGGCTGTGTAATTTGTGTGAACATGCTTTTCAGCTAAGTCGGGGATAGAAGAAAGGCAGCTCCCTCAGATTAATGAGATTTTTTTAAATCTAGAACAGTATAACCACATTTGGAGAAATCTTCAGGTTTATGCGTATGCCTGTCAGTCTCTCATTTTCTATAGCAATGGACATAGCAGAAAAGCTGCCAGTTGAAGAACCTTGAGTTCTTGTCAGAAGAAGGCCAAAATTGGGTGGCAGAGAATGAGAAAAGTAGAAAGGGGGAAGAGAAAAGAGGGAGAATGGAATAGTATAAGAAAGAATGATAAAAGATGAGATGATATGTGTTTCTGAGAACGTGTATGAGTGCAAGGAGGGTATTTAAGTTCAAGTCCAAAATACTTTTTAATGTTCTATGCTGCCCAGCAGGAAACTGTGTGTGAGTTGGCCAACAAATTTGTACAATAAATAAATACTTGAGATTTGAAAAAAAAGAGAGTAACAATGTGAAATTCTACCACTGCATACTATCAGCATGTTGGCTTCAAAAATGTTCAGGGGATGCAGTCTACAATAATGTTTAATATTATTAATGTAATACTGGGTTATGAAAAGCAGTACAGGTAATACAGCCATGCAGTTCTTTGAAAGGATGCATCCATTGAAAACAAAAATCAAGCTGTATAAATTGGTGCCTTCTTCTAATGAGTGAACAACCATTTTACTTGCCAGCAGATACTTGTATGCAGAAACTGCTACTCCTGAGAAAACTTGGCTACTTGTAGCAGAATTATATGTTTCTGTGATGCTCTTCAGCTGGTTGAAGTCCTGTAGTGTGCTTCCTCAAGGAGAAATATTTATCTGTAGCCCTGTATTAAGTGTATTCTCATTGCTTTCAGTACTTGAAATAGGGCTACAAAATCTCATCTGTAAAAATCCCAATATTCACTACATAAATTAAGCTAATGCACTAAGGTTGTTTTCAAATTATTAACCATCACATGCACTTTCTTACAGGTTAATATTTGCATTGTACTTCCTAAGACTGTGTTTTAGATAGGTACTATATTTTGTGTCCTGTGTTTTGATTGGTTGGCATTCTCACTGTGTGACACGTAGGTAAGTTGCACCTTGCTGACCTCAGCTGATCCTAGAAAAGCTAAGCAGTGTCAGATCTGATTAGTCCTCGGAAGACTAGCAAATCTGAAGGTTATCAATTACATTGGGAAGTTGAGAAAACGTTCTTGAAAAAGGCAGAGTCAAAGCCACTTATGTACTAAAGGTGAATGACAAGAAAAAGTAGCTGTCAGAATTTCTTTCTGGAGGAGGATGCTACAATTTGGCACAACAAATAATTAACAATTGTGCACATGTTGTCCAAAAGAGATGATCATGAAAGGCCTTATACAGAGTTTGACAGTTTTGTGACTAAAATGCATTTAATGTTAGATTTTAAGTAGAGAAGAAAAGATTAAGTTACTCTGGATCCTTTGACCATCAGAAATCTTAGGATGCATGGACTCAGATAGTGATGTAAATGATAGATTGCAGTAGGTTACAACAGAAATAGTTTCCACACTAGGTTGCAACCTACTATGCTAGATTATGACCTAGCTTAATGTAAATTGCAACAATACTACCATACAAGCATATGAGAGGAACTTAAAGTGCATTTCTTGCATGGAAATAATGATTATATAGGTATTGTACACATATAAATATAATATAAATATACTGTATATGTGAAAAATTGCAGTGGTACAAATAGAAACAATTATTTCCATTTCATCTGTAGCTAAATTGTACTCTGCCTAAATGTACATCATACTGAAATGGCTGAATTTTGACATTTCAGTTGCATTCATTCAAACTG
This sequence comes from Pareas carinatus, assembly GCA_032468095.1. Classification (NCBI taxonomy): domain Eukaryota; kingdom Metazoa; phylum Chordata; class Lepidosauria; order Squamata; family Pareidae; genus Pareas; species Pareas carinatus. The sequence continues at coordinate 381,513 of JANHFO010003527.1, read as the reverse complement.
AAATAGCATATTAAGTAAATTTCACAAGATCAAAATCAGGACATGATTTTTCTAGGATATGTCATTTATTTTACTTTCTAAAATCTTTCTTTGATTATATTGGTTAACTGCAATAGCATTCAGTAACTACAATGCTATCTCAATTGGAACAATCCACTATTTTAAACGGAGATTCTACCATTTCATTCTTCTATATGTACAGCCCTTTGGAGTGGGGCTAGCAAATCTGGTCTGCAAAATTCCAGATGATTACTGGAAAGATACAGAAAACACTAGCCATATGTCAAAATTTCCGAGACTGGGAGTTTTCTGTTGAATAGTGATATTCAGCAAAGTTGGCAGCAGTAAAGCCTGAGGATTTAGGGAATGGTTTTACTTAAAACAAACTGCATATCCATATCAGGATCCCAGCAAGCCAGGAAAGAGGCTTTAAGGGTAAAATAAGGAGACAAATAGGTAGGACATTTTACAAAAAGACCATGTTAAGTACAGATAAATAGCATTTTAACTGAGCTATGGGGAAAGGCTTTTAGTTTACCATCTTCACTACTTCTACTGTTCCATGGTTTACCGGTTACAAAAATTATGAATTGAGATGGATTGTAAGCCATGTAGGAACATAGACATGTTGTTAATAGATGTATATATCACAATGTTTGATTTAAATGTAAATGACTCAGAATTCATTTTGAACATTTGTGCAGCACTTTTAAATACAACTACTCCATTTGAGCTGCTCAGTATAATAGGTTGTCGATGGAAGATTGGTTCTTCCCAACTTGCCACCACCCAGGGACTGAGAGGTAACTGATTCTTGAGGTACAGGAAGTAATGATTTCAGTGGGAGACATCATTGCTTTCCAACCTGCCACCTACTGAGATCCGCTGGACAACTGAAATATGGACTCTGAGACACAGACCATCCAACTTCCAAAAGATTATGACCCTGGAGGAGAGTTCCCAAGAACTGGAGGGGAAAGGTGGGGAATATATTTTGACTTAGCCTGAAATGGTTGATCAGAGCTCAGTTGCTAACAACAAACTGCATTAGATTTTGCATACCTTGGAAGTATTGTGGCTTGCTGCCAGTTTAAGGGGAAACTACCGGTTCAATGCCAGAACAGCTAATGAGAATTTATATACAGGTTGAGGAGTTAGATGAAGAAAGCATCATGGGCACATGGCAGGAAAAAAAAGAGACTTGGCAGGGTATGTTTGTCTTGTTTTTAGGTTCAGGTAAGGTACAAATGTGTAAGGCAGATGGTATCGGCCCTAGTTCTCTATTTGTGAAATAGGATTTAACTCTTATTCCCAGGGCTACTGTAAAAATAGCATTGTTTTGCCATAGCAGTGAGGCTGACAAATGGTACTGTTTTTATTTCATGTAGGCCAAGGAAAGGCCCTGGCATTTTTCTCCTGCCAACCAAGCTTGCTTGCTGGCAGGAAAAATCAACCACCAATCACTGTCCCTGATATGCTGCTAAGTTGGTTCTCACTGAGACACCTACAGGGGTTCTAGGAACAGCTTGTCTAGTCTCCTGTCTAGTTGTCTGTTAGTGAAAGGTGCTAAGTTAGAACAGGTAATGAAACAGAAGGAAGGTCTCCAGATGTACCTCACAAACTGCTCTGTGACAATAGCATATCGATCGGCTCATTTCTAAATCTGAGTGGTGTTCTTCTGGAAGAGGATAAACCCATCGTCACAAATAGTTGAGTTGATAGGTGCAGGTGTGGGGGCCCAGACTGAAACAGAGGAAGTAACTCATAATGAAGAAGCTCCATCCTTGACTGATACGGCAAGACAATGACACTGCTTTTGACACTGCCCCTTCTGATCTGATGGTGGCAGAATGCTGAAGTAACAGGATAGCCAATAGAGAACATGCTGTTATTGTTAGCCAATCTATAATAACAACATCACGGTACTTAATGTTGCCAGGGCCAGAATGGAATAGAAGGCAAAATGAGAAAGATGACATAGGCCAGTTTATTGCATAAATAGCCACATGAACTAAAGCCATGTGATACTGATCCCAAGATCATTGTAGTGATGTATGTAGCATTCATCTGTGAGTCCCAGAAAAGAAGAACAGTAGTAAAACTATTAAAAGGTTTGGCCATGCTATACTCCTTGTCAACAGAAAAGTGGAAAACCTGTAGTGCAGTCAGTGGTGGTAGAATCAGCAAGCAACAACTGCCAGAAACTGGAATTTCTGGAACAAGTTTAAATTGGAAACATTAAACGTTATGGTTGTTCTTTGAAGTTCTAATGAAAGTCCAGGTTTCCCCCCCAAAAGAACAAGGAACCCATGTAACTCCTTTTTGGAAGCTAGATGTCGTCTTGCAACCTATGCAGCTATGGAAAATGGCACAGTGACGGAAAGGAAGGGGCTGTCCCTACAATAACCTAAAAGAGTCAACAAGAGCCGTTTTCCAATCCTGGGCACATCAGCATTACGTTGATGATAAAACGTAATAGATCGTATCAATGGAAAATGCTTTGAGAGAAGACAACATCATGAGAGCAGGATAAAAAAGAGTGGAGACTGTGACATATTTGACTCATGGTTAGGGATGTGCTGTGGAAGAGCCTAAAACAGAAGTGTACAGATCTTAACTCTAAATCTCTGAAAAACCACTGGATGGCAGGAACAAGGCATAGAAAACTAACTTTTTGCATTGGTCATCAGCGCAATTTTGGCACCCCTAATTAAGGCTTTCTCTAGATATGTAGAATGAAGAGGAAAGTGTCCTAAGGAAAAAAGGTGGACTTAGGGGTGTTTTTGACAATGTGACTTGGTGATCAAAGCATTGCCCTTTGTTATGTGCATACAGTGTGTGAAACACATGTTTAAAAAAGGCTGGGCTTGTACCATTTTTTAGAATATTTTCTTAATTTTCCAATCTAGTTGACAAGAGTTTCTGGTTTTTCATTAATGTCATGTTTAATGTCCCTTCTTCACTAATTATAACCTGAAATATAACACATTTTTTCCTTAATTGTATTATGCCATACGTAAGAGAATTTCTACCTTCTTATTCTTCCTTTTATAGATGGTCATGTTTTTGGAAAATAAACGTTATGATTATTATTTGTTGTGCCAAATCCTTCTCCTGAAAATAATTCTGACAGCTACTTCTTTTGATCATTCACCTTGTCAAAAAAGTTCATTTCCCCCCCTGCTAGCTTTTTTTATAGCTGTCAAGTAAAATGTGATTAAGTATCATCAATATTTGCTGTGTGGAATTCATTGCATTTAATATATATACTATATTATTAGACAAGGTATGGTTTCATAATTGGTCATGTTGTCACTAATGTAGAGGTTTACTAACTTAATTTTTATAACCAAATCACCAAATCAAAACTTTCTTACAGATATCGACCATAAATCCGATATGATAAATAAAATGTTCAATCATGTTGATACCGTTTCCCCTAAAGTAAGACATCCTCTGGAAATAAGACCTACTTACAGTTTTGCCTCTCACTGAAATATAAGGCATCCCCCGAAAAT
>JANHFO010003527.1:347593-358871 GCA_032468095.1 Pareas carinatus | reverse complement strand
TAAAAAGCAGAAGATCGCAGACGTGGCTAACCCACGCCTGCCTGATGGAATAGGTGGGTCTTCAGGGCCCGGCGGAACGCTTGGAGGTCAGTAATAGTACGAATAGCAGGGGGAAGGTCGTTCCAGAGGGTGGGAGCTGCCACAGAGAAGGCTCTCCTCCTGGGGGTCGCCAGCCGACATTGTTTCACTGGCGGCACCCTGAGGAGGCCCGCTCTGTGAGAGCGTACAGGATGGCGGGAGGTATCGATGGGTAGAATGTTGCTTTGCATGTACACTGAATGCTTTTGTACTGGGGACAAATTCCTCATTTATCCAATCACACATGGTCAAATAAAGTCCAATTCAGTTCAGTTCAGTTCAATATCACATAAGGATAGGTCCTGCTTGCTTCCCTGTTAGATTTAAACCTTGCCTTTTTTTCAGGACCTGAAGACAAGGATACATAACCCTCTTCCTGTATTGCTTCCCCCACAAAATTTAACAGAACTTTTTAGAGAGATTGGCAGATGTGACTCATTTCTCCTAAGCATAATACATAAGATTCCAAATGCTCACTGGACAAGTGATTAGGCTTTATCAGGCTTTCCTGCTTAAATAGCCTGATGTGTCAATAGCAAATCTTGATCTCCCTGGAAACTAATGCACTAGACAACAAATAGCCATTAAGGTAAGACAAACAGGTAGGATGAAAAGAGCCTGAAGAGATTTTATAAAGTCCATTAAATAATGGAATGGCAGTGATTGCCTCACAAAGCCTCAGAGGAAGCTAAATCAAACTGTAGACATTTGGTCCAGTGTGAGTTGTCTGTTTGCAGAAATAATTTGAAGTAGCAAAATTCAGACTCCAAAGGGAAAGTTCTCATGAGGTCTAAAAATAGCTTACCAAATAGAGCTACTTACAATCCTACCTCCCATGTTGAAAGTTCAGAATATCTGGCACCATTTCCCCCCCTCTCTAACTACCTAAAAGAAATAATTCAATATGTATAAATCAATGTGAGCTTCAGATTATTTGTAAATTAATTTTTAGTTTGGAGATACATAGGAATGAATGATTTTCTGGTGGAATCATGCCCACATCTCACCCTGAGAACATCTCTCTCCTAGATGTCTCCCATCGAGATCCTCACAGCCTCCACGCATGGGATAAGAAGAACACTTTTATCTTGTGTTTAAGTCGATGATTGGAATCAGAAGCATGTTAGCCTACTGAATGCAATCTTTGCCTATTTGTTAAATTCTGTAAAATCCTAATTCTGCCCCGCTCAGAGTTCAAACTCTTTGTAAAACTCAGATTCACATTTTCAAGTAATTTCAGTTTTGCCCTTGTCAAACTTTAAAAACATAATGACAATGAATTATGCCCTTCATCCACGAGGTGACGTTGAAAGGAATCAAATTGTTTTGTCTATCTCAGTGATTTCCACCCTTTTCAGCACCAGGGACCAGTTGATGGAAGACAATTTTTCCACAGAACAGGGGGGGAGGGGTAAGAGGGAGAGGAGAAGGGAATAAAGACATAGAAAAGCCTTCATGGAAAGAGGATTTCTTGTTCTGCTCTGGAGGAAAATTAGAAGACGCTGAGAAACCTTCACTGAAAGAGGGAAGAGGAGAAGAAACAATCCTAACTCAGCCTTCCAGCAAAACAAGCCAAAGGACCCAGCACGGTGAGGAAGTGTTGAGAAAACCTTTCAAAAATAAAGAGAGAGAGAGAGAGATCAAACCAACTTGGCACTGCACAAGCTCAGCGGCATTGGAAAAGGTGCAAATGATTGATTGCGTGATTGATTGCCTTGGAGACAGAGCACTTAAGGAGAAAGGCAGCTTCTTCCTGTCCTCCCCTGCCCACTCCCCAGTTAAAAGTCAGCCTGACGTGTGCTTAGCTTGCAAACCTGAAGAGCTGCTGATGAAGGGAGTTCGAGCTGGGATGGGGGTGTCAGGAGGGGGAGAGGAGAAAAGTGAGGGAGAAGAGGGATAAGAAAGAGCAAGGGGAGGAAGAGAAGGAAGGACACGGAGCTCAGAAGTTGAAAGTCAGTTGCAAGCTGGCAAGAAACATCTGCTCCGTGCAAGTGCCGTCCTCTCATCCCACTCCAGCCCTGCTCCACCCCTTGCACCCACCTCCAGCTGTGCAGTCCGGTTCCTAACCAACTGAGGACCATCCCTAGTCCTCGGACTGGGGGTTGGGGTCCCCTGATCTATCTTAAACAATTACAGAGATTTGAGACATTATTATTTCTGTAATTGGGCATTAGAGGGATTAAATAGTCCAGGCAGAAAAGGAAAATAAACAGTGCTTTTAGTTTTTAGTTTGTATGGGGATTTACAAAATGATACAAAACCTTATAACATTTGAAATTGTCAAGAAGATTTTTGAAGAACAGGGCCAAAAAATGATACAAATATCAGTAGCATCAGCAGTGCTGTCTGCTTCTATGGATAGATTATGTTCAAATGATGCCAATGAAGACATAACAGATCTAAGATAAAGATTGCCTGATGCAGAAATAGTGGAACAAAAATACTGGATAATAAAAAAATTATGGTTTAGATAGACAATGCAGCTAAAGTTGAAACCAAAATGTCAAGCTAAGAGAATAACCAGGACTAGGACTTTCTACTGGATATACAAAGGCAGTTGATTAAAGGTTTGAGAACCAAATTGCTTCTTGGCCTTTTGGCTAAGATCGAGTGTAGAAAGTGAAATTGCAAATAAACCAAGAGAAAGACCTGAATAATGGCTTTTTGCTGTATTTACAAAAGAGATTTGCTAAGGTTTGAAATTGTCAAATCCTATGACAACATGTGAATGAATTAAAGATCAAGATGTCAGAAATAAAAGAAAAGAATTAAAAGTTGAGTGAGCTTGGCAGCCATTTATGCAGTTTGGCCTTCACATATCTTCACATCTTCACATATCACAGGTGCGCAGTGGTTAGAATGCATTATTGCAGGCAAATTTTGCCCACTGCAAGAAGTTCAATCCTGACAGGCTCAAGGTTGACTCAGCCTTCCATCCTTCCAAGGTTGGTAAAATGAGGACCCAGATTGTTGGGGGCAATATGCTGACCGTGTAAACCACTTAGTGTTGTGAAGCACTGTTAAGCGGTATATAAGTCTAATAAGTGGTTGGGGCCAGGGAATTCCTCCTTGGATCAACTGAATTTGCAGAATTCAGGAGAGCAGAATGATGATGGAGGTTTCTTTAATGAAAGCTGAAAAATCAGCAAGTGGGCTTGGAATATCCCTAAAGGGACAGAGTTCCCCCATTGCCCCATGGCCAAGCATATTTAATTGATTGGTTTTTATTCATACACCACCCATTTCTAAAGGCTCTGCATATGACAGAGCGTGTTAAAATCTCAAAAGTTAGAATCACTGTTGAAAAGGAATTCCTGATTAACTTTATAGAGATGAGTCAAAGCCCTTTGTATAGCTTCTGCATGTTACCCCTCATTCAAGAAATAGAAGCAGAATAAATGATGCAACATTTAAATTGCTGTGTCATTTGGCCTAATGTTTGTACTCCTCACAGGTCAAATAATCTTGTAATGTTTTTCTTCAAGAATTTGGGTTTATCCAGGGTGAGTTCTTAGGAGAATTCATATGGAGGTTGAGGTGTTTGGGTTTCTTTCTCACCCAGGTTCAACAAACATCTGGATCGTGGCTTTAATTCTTGTTCACGGACTGATCTCTACTTTGTGCCCCTGGATGGCTCCAAACTGGCCAAGAAACGAGCTGATCTTGTTGAGAAAGTACGCAGAGAGGCTGAACAGAAAGCCAGAGAAGAAAAAGAGCGAGAAAGAGAGCGAGAACGGGAGAAAGAACGAGAAAGAGAGAAAGAAAGGGAACTAGAACGAAGCGTGGTAAGTAAATGCCAGTTGCATGCAGAGACTCCTCCTTTGATTCTTGGCTTCCCCTTTGAAAGAGTAATAGAATAGCAGAATCAGACATTTCCCTGCCAGAGGTTTTTCAAAGAGCTGCCGTCAGTTAGAGTTGACTATGCTACCTATGTATATTATCTGCCAAGTTTGTCAGAAGGCAGATGCACAGATACATACCACACAATATCCTTGCCAGGCAGAACATGTCTTCCTAAATGATCTTTTCTCTCTTTTCTTGCAGAAAGTTGCTCAAGAGGGCCGGCCAGTGGATTGTGCATCTCTTGGTCCGGTTCCTCATCGCCCATCTTTTGAGCAAGGCAGCGCCGTAGCGACTGTCCCACCATATCTGGGCCCTGACACGCCAGCCCTTCGCACCCTCAGCGAGTATGCTCGGCCTCATGTCATGTCTCCGAGCAACCGGAACCACCCCTTCTATGTCCCATTGGGTGCAGTTGATCCAGCACTGCTTGGCTATAATGTGCCAGCCATCTACAGCAGTGACCCAGCCACGCGGGAGAGAGAATTGCGAGAACGGGAAGCCCGTGAACGAGATCTCAGGGATCGTGACCTGCGTGAGCGTCTTAAACCTGGCTTTGAAGTTAAACCAGCTGAGTTGGAGCAGCTCCATGCCGTGCCCAGTGCTGCAATGGATCCTTTCCCACGGCATGGGGGGCTGGCTCTCCAGGCAGGTCCAGGCCTCCACCCTGCTTTTCCCTTCCATCCAGGGCTGGGCCACCTGGAGCGAGAACGGCTAGCCCTGGCGGCTGGCCCAGCTTTGCGCCCTGACATGTCCTATGCTGAGCGATTAGCAGCTGAACGACAGCATGCCGAGAGAGTGGCTGCCCTGAGCAACGACCCCTTGGCTCGGCTGCAGATGCTCAACGTGACCCCCCATCATCACCAGCACTCCCACATCCACTCCCACCTCCACCTCCACCAGCAGGACGCCATCCATGCAGGTGAGGAGACTCCTTGGCCTCTGGCACAGTCTGGAAATGGATTTCAAATTATGTCTCTTTGGAACTGCGGAATTCTCACCAGAATGTCTTTGGAACCTCACCTGATTGGACACTTCCAGTAGAAACAGATTGAACCCAGAGTTCCCGCACAAGGGAAAACTAGCATGTCAGGGAGAATTCTGGAATTGAGCCATTCTCCTTGATGTGCTCATTTTCAGCTTACACGAAATGCTGGTGGGTGGAGGGTCTTTTAGCCATGTAACACTTGTCTTCTTAAGAGCTCAGCTGCAAGTTTGCTTACCTCAAATGGACTAAGCTGTTGGATATTTATGTTTAAGTATTAATATGAATATTTGCACAAACAAAAGACTTGCCTTGCCTTGGCCCTGAATTATCTGACTGCGAGGTAAGCCACTGTACTTTCAAAATTGGCCTCATATATAGAAAATTGTGTTTTCACCATATAATGTAAGATTAAAGAAAGAATGTTATATAGCACTATATGTATTTAATCTGAATAGAAGGGATTAGGCTAAAGTGCATTCAGATTCCTTATATACTGCACATATAGTATTTCCCCTCCCCTCGTTCTTCCTCCTGCATCTAAAAACTAATCTTTCATCTGCAGCTTCTGCCTCTGTTCACCCTCTTATCGATCCACTGGCTTCTGGATCACATCTCACCCGAATACCCTACCCAGCAGGCACTATTCCTAATCCACTTCTGCCTCACCCACTCCATGAAAACGAAGTGCTGCGCCACCAGCTTTTTGGTAAGAACTTTGAGTGGGGAAAATACGACATCAACCAAGACAGAAAGGCATCTAGAAACTTTGGATGGCGGTGAAGGAATAGCAGTAGAGAAAATGGATTGAGAAAATGGGTGGGTGCCCAAGTCTGGAACAGGAAGAGCGATAAGAAGGAGCACTTTGGGGATTGGTGTTCTCAGATATATTCTTCATGAATAATATAACTTTTAAAATAAGATTGTCACCTGTTTATTTTTAAGCAGACTATATAAGTTACACAGATGCCCATCTCAAGTCTTTAGATAGGCAGCTCAGTACATAAAACAGAAACAAGAAATTAGAAATTACTTTCTAAGGAGCAAGCTGTTGATCCTGAAATGAAAAGCTAATTGACACCATAACTGGTTTTCAACTTTATTAAAATTGGGTTTATTAAAATAATGAAATACATGCATTTAAAATTGTGAGCCTATGGTGAAGGATTTGGGAGCAATATTCAAGACATTCCCCAGGTCCAGACAGGAGTCTAGATGTAGCTCTTGAGAAAAGATCAAAAATGCGGTCAACTTTTGAGAACAGGAGAGCATCTTTGCCTTGAAGTGATGCACAACCCCCCTACACACATCATTTTTGGACATGTAGCATTTCTTTGTGAAAGTTAGCCAATGCTGTCATCTATTCTTCTTTGCCTTATGGAAGATAAAGAAACCTGCAATGTTCCTCTTTATATTGTGTTTTCCTAAGCAACGATCCCGTGACCCCTGAACTGGGATGTTGGAACCAGTTGCAATGTATTGTTCTGTCTTTTTGCGTTTATCTGCAGCTGCCCCCTACAGGGACCTGCCTGGCTCTCTGTCTGCCCCTATGTCTGCAGCACACCAGCTCCAAGCCATGCATGCACAGTCGGCAGAGCTGCAGCGCTTGGCCCTGGAACAGCAGCAGTGGTTGCATGCCCATCACCCTCTGCATGGGGTGCCACTTCCCACACAAGAGGATTACTACAGGTCAGTAGCATTTTAAGATGTGCACACATTGTGTTGCTTTTCACAGGGTGAAAAAGAGTCAGTTCAGACCAGGAATTGGCAATTCAGAAAGTGCTTTTAAATACAGCTTCCTGTCTTTGCCTTAATTTGACAGAGATTGGGGAGGGGTAGGATTTGGACTTTAAAAGATGCCTAGAAACCGATTTGATGTTCCTTGATCAGACTGGTAATAGTGAACAAGCTTCTCTGAAAGAGAGCTAGAATATTATCTCCTACCCAATGCTTCTATATCCTATTACTGCATGAGAAATGATTCTTATTACTTGAGTAACCTAGAAAATTCTCTACAATTTTCTGCAGTGTGCTGTTATTTCCTTGGCAGATGAATCCATGTGAATTTGCTGACAGAGAACTTTGGAAAAATGTAAATCTGGAATATGGTTGCATTATGATATTTCTTTCTCAGTAGATACTTCCATTGGTTAATTGCTTGCTTGGTTGGTTGGTACTTATTATTCAGAATTGGTTTGTAAAGTGTGCTCTGCTTCTTCCCAGGAAGAAGGCATCCCATTGCCCAATATGAGAAGTAAATGATAACTTCGTTGAATGTGGACTGGGATCATGGGATTAAAAACTGATTCTGATTTCCATGATGATATTGAGCTAGTGTTAACAGAGCTGGAGTGGCTTTTAGATGGTTTCCTAGCACCATTTAGGAACCTGATCTGACTTTCAAAGCTCTTTAAGTTGTGCTTACCAGTTATGTTAGACCACAGTTCATAGACCAATCTTTGGTCATATAGTTCAATGTTTCTGGAAAGCACCGAAGGGGGAAGACAGATATAGAAGAGTGCATTTTTCTTATACTCATTCTAACATTTGGTGGAGATCATCTTTTGAACTCTTTACTCATATATCTGTTTGTAGAGGTTAGATAACTGAAAAAGTAAGGCCCTATTGTCCCATCACCCACACTTGGAATGTCATTTTTTGGGCAGATGCAAAGGTGGGAAACTTTGCTAGTGACACATCCAACGTAGCCACCATCCCAGTTAATAGTGAAGAATGTTGGTTTCTGCAGCTCAGAACATCTCGGGAGCCACTTGTTCTTCACCCCTATTCTGATATTTTAGGCAATAAGCAAAGCCTATCCTGTTTTCAGAAGTATTTAAGGCTTTTTTAAAAAAAATCTTGTTACTATTTTGCTTTGTTTTCTTTTGTTGCTTAATAATTTTTATGCTATTTAGGTTTTTGTTTGGATTTGTTTTGTAAGCTAACTTCAGGGTTTTATCAGTGTGTAAATTCCTCAGTTGAAGTACGGCAGTATTTTAACAATTTTGCACAATTGTAACTGTAGTTTGTAAGCTACTCTGAGAATCGTTTCAGGGGTAAAGAAAAAAACAACCAATCAACCAGCAACTAAATTGACAAGGACTGACTCCAAATGACTATCAGTCTTTCCCTTTTCATTAAGGGCCTTCCTGATACTTGTGAGGCCAAGACTGTTTTATTTTCTATGGCAGTTGCTGCTGCAGGAAGAGGAAAAAACTAAAAGTTGCAGGTTTGGGGCACAACTACGGCTGGTAGAATGGATGGCAGCTAACTCTCCCCCAATAGGTATTGGACTGATCTTTACACTATCTTATTTCAGGCCAAAGTTGAAGACATGCGTGTATTTATGGGAACACTGTCTTAGGATCAGAATAGTTTATCTGTTATTTAATTTACTTTGCAAACAAATCTTGTTTTTGTGGGTTTGTCATTTATTGTTTTCTCAACACCATTATTACTTAGTTTGTTATATTACGTAGGATTTTTTTATTAACTTATACAACTTAATGATGTTGTGTTCACTCTTTTCCCTCCCTTCTTCCTTGTTTTTACAGTCACCTGAAAAAAGAAAGTGACAAGCCCCTTTAAATGGACCCCATTCCCCATAATGATGTCATTATCCTTTGTTGCTGCTGCTTCTTGCGGAGGAAAATCAACTCAGCAAACCCTGGATGAGGGAGAAGCTACCCAGTGACATAATTCCCTAAATCATACAACCAATTCAAACAAACTGTGGTGGGAGGGAGAAAGGTAGTACAAGGGAAAAGATGAAAGATCAAAAAAAGGATTTTGGATAAATGGCTCAACATTCCCTTGTTTCAGTAAGAAAAGGTATGAATTATAATGCATTCCTTTTCTCCCTACCATGCCACCCCCCCCCCGCCCTCTAGCCCTAAGATGGATGTCACTAAAGTGTAATGGGGCTAAACATGCCCCTCTTTTTTGTACCTTGATGGTTTTGAGGAGTGCTTCATTATCAGACTTTCAAGAAGGCATTATCACGTTTCTCTTCAACCTTTGAAAGACTGGGCCAAGTTAAGAGGTGCATAGCACCACAGTAAGGTTTCAAGAGAGCAGCTGCTTTTTTATCCATGCCTTGAGGGAACTTTGGTGATTCTGGAAAATACTGTGGAATGACAACGGCGTGTTTCCCTCTCATTTCATTGGTGAGGGAGATGAATATGGCCAAACAGTGCAAAGCATGGTTGAAACTGTTTCTTATGGCAACTGCTCCTTTCCCCTTCACCCATTCCAGTCAATGTACTCATGCACATCCCGTTAGACGTGGCAGTTTTGCGTAGCGATTTGTGAATCCTTGATCTTCCCATGTGTGTGTCTAATTTCACAGTTGTATTATCTTGATCTGTCCTCATATATATATTTACATAAGAACATTAAAAGAAAGTCAATTATGGGAGAAGAATCTCCCTACACAACCAGTTCCACCCAGCACACACATGGGTGTGCAGACACACACACACTAATTTATATATAAATGCATCTCTTAAAGAACAAAACCAGCCAAGTAGCCAAAAAAAGCCTTCCAAAATGTTTTAATGTTTGCTTTCTGCATGCCCAGGAGCTATTATTATCAAGTAATCAAGATTTTAGAATTATATTCCCTGCTATTTTGTTTCAAAGCAGGGAAAGGATAAAGATTCCTTGAAAATAGGATCTATTATTCTCTGCTGGAGTGGAAGATACTTTAATATCTTTCCCCACTATTTTTGCAGCTCGGTTAAGTTCTTGTGTTTTGGCAATTGCACGGAGTTCTTGAAATTAGCACCTTGGATAATTGCTGCACCTTGTGAGTTTATCAAGGATTCATTCTATTCAATCTATATAGTAGAGGAGTGCACATATGAGAACATGACTTGGTCAGCTGTATGCAGGTTTGACTTGTGGGATCCAGTTCATGACATCCTGAGCATTGATTTATGCAGATGGGACACTGTTCCATCCTGTAGAGAAAATCCTTGCCCAGGTGACGGAATGAAGCCCAAAATGGTAAAGTAGAATTTACTAGCTTCCCCTCCCCCCAACAGTACCTTTCAACAACCATATTTAGTATGCACATCCCCAACAATGAGATTTGTGAAATACTGATCACTTTAGCAATGGTCTTTAAATTGGTGATGAAAAATCAGCAAGAATTGGGGTAAGACATTGGCATTGGACATTTTCTCCACTGCTAGCAGAGTAGAAGGGCAGGAGATTATAGGGATGAGTTCATACTTAATTACCCTTAATCTCTAGAGTATCTTTAAGGTGCTTGGCTGGAATCACATTGTTTGCAGTGCAAGTAATTTCTGTTGAAGGTCTACTTCCTCCACAGTGTAAGGACAAGCTTTATTAGCAGGCCTGAGTTAGGGGAATGCATGTGTCAAAAGTCCTTCAAGTGGAGTAAGTATGCAGCTGCAAGTGGGCACAAATGGCCACGGGTGGCAAATTGATAATGGCGCCTGGGCAAAGCAAGAGGTTGGCATGAAGTCAAGCTAATACTTTGTGCCACCCGCCTTCGTAGGGTGGGTCCTCGGGCTCAGAAGATTAGAAACCCTAAAGATGGGGAGTAAAACTGCACACACTACAGCATACTTTTATACAGATTCCCCAGGGTGAAGTGCCCGTTCAAGAACCTCAACCTACTAGATCCCCCAAAAATAATTTCGTTGTTTTTCCTATTCCTTCCCGGCTCCGCTTAAAGTCAAGACACCAGAGACGGAACGATATGGCCGCAGCACCTCGGTTTCCTCACGGAAAAGCCAAATCGCAGCTCCTTCCGGCTGTTTCAAAGTTTGGAGCCCGGGTTCCGGCCTTGTCCCTCCTCCCCGTTTCGTCATTGGCAGGGCGCGGCCTTAAACATCGGCCAATAGAAAAGCGACCTCATTAGCATACGGCTTTTACGGCGCCCAAAGCTTAATTTTAAGGAGTAAATACATAATCCCTGCAGAAAATACGGCGGGCCCTTGGTTTTTTTTTATATAATCGCTTTTTTACTGCCAGCTATGGGATAGAATGCGCCTCCGTGTTTTATCCACCGGCACCTGAAACGTGTTCTGTTCTCCGTGGGTGGATGCCGCGCGCCCTGCTGCCTCAGTGACTTCAGCTCTTTTTGTATTTGTCTAGCAGGCTTTCTGCTCTTGCGGAGAGCCTCCCGAATTTCGTCAAAATAAGATATGTATCTATGTAACAAATTAAAAAGGCTGCGAAGTGCTTTTTTCGATGTCGGGTGCTTTTGTCTCGGGCCAGGCGCCCCGAAGATTTCCAGTCTGAGCGGCGTCTTCCTAACGGTTGTTCTCGATAATCAGCTCTGTTGTCTAGGGCCGAGGTCTCGAACCTTGGTCCCTTTAAGGCTTGCGGACTTCAACTCCCAGA
>JANHFO010003527.1:306618-317280 GCA_032468095.1 Pareas carinatus | reverse complement strand
AATGATCAGAGAACTTCCATTTTATTAATATAAAAGGCACCTATTTAATATAACAAAATTTAAAAAGCTTATTTAATCATAACAAAATCTGTAAAGGTTGTTTAATTGTAGTAAAATTATTAGTTAAATTATTGGAAAGTAATTGAAGCTAATTTATTACAAATTTTAGTGTGATATTTCTGCTTGAGAGAATGTGGGTGTGTGAGAGAGAGTGAGAGAGAATGAAAGAGAGCAGAGAGATTGGGGGGGGGAGCCGATCAGGCGGCTCCACAATCTTGCAGCTGTGGTCTCCAGCTTGGGGAGGGTAGGAGAAACCGACTGGGTTGCTTGCTCCAGGGGCTGGTGGATGCGGCTTGGGGAGGTGGGGGAAGCCGATCAGGCGGCTCCACAATTTGGTGGCTGGCTGCTCTGGCTTGGCGGAAGTGAGGGAAGCCGTTCAGGCAGCTCCAGGGGCTGGTGGCTGGTGGCTCCGGCTTGTGGAGCTGAGGGAAGCTGATCATGTGGCTCCACAATCTGGCGGCTGGCGGCTCTGGCTTGGGGAGGTGAGGGAAGCCGATCAGGTGGCTCCAGGGGCTGGTGGCTGGCGGCTCCGGTTTGGGGAGATGGGGGAAGCAGATCGGGTGGCTGCATGGGTTGGCAGCTGGAGGTTCCAGCTTGGGGAGGTGGGGGAAGGCGATCAGGCGCGAAGCCTAGTCGCTTCTGTTTGGAGAAAAGCTCATTGGTGAGGTGCATGTCTGTGGCCATCATTTTCCTCCTCCAACACCCACCATGGGTCATCGAAATTCTGGTGCTCGCCAAACTCTGCTGCTGGCTGCGACTCCTGGAGAAAGTTGCTCGCTCACAAAACTCCTCAAAACTCCTGTAGAAAATCCGTCACTCTTAAAACTCCGCCGATCACTGTGACTCACTGCACTTACTTCCGAGGCAGAGAGACACAGTGGAGAGAGAAGCTGTGTTGCGCGTGTGCAACCGCTTAGAGAGTGCTGTAAAGCACTGTTAAGTGGTATAAAAGTCTAAATAATAAATTAATTAATAAATAAATTATTGACAAATTATTTTCAGCATATCAGCCAGAATCATTGTAAACAATTTGTAGTCATTATTCAATAAGGACATTGATCTATAGTTTCTTATTAAAGTCAAATCATGTTCCTCTTAGATATTCATGCTGTCCTGACTGCTTTCTGACATTCTGGCATTTTTCATTACTCAGTTCATTGCATTTTGTAAAGGTTGTAAAATGTTCATCCTCGGAACATTTATAATAAGAACTAGATAACCCGCCATTTAATTTTATAGACCTATTCATAATCTGTTTCTCTTCCTCTGTAATCCTCAATAAATTTTATTTCTTTAGGTATTCATTTATTTTTTTTCGAGAAAGTTTTCACTTGCTTTATACAAGTTAGAAAAATATTGAAGAAATGCTTTTTGCTCATCCACTATGTCCTTTAATACAGTATCTCCCTCTTGTAGTTTCAATATTCTTTCGTTTCTCTTTCTTTTAGTAATTTATATGCCAACCATTTCCATGCCTTGTTTGCAAACTCAAAGTTTTTTTGCTTTACATAATTCATTTTTGTTCCCATTTCTTTTGCTATTAGCATAGATAACTGTAATTGTAAAAGCTTAATTTGTTAAGAAATTTTCTCTAGAAATTTTCTTCTTTTCTTTTTATCTCATGCAAAATAGCATGTGTTTTCTTTTGTCTCTTCTTTTTTGATTCATTGTTGTTGCAAGAAATGACTTCAGATAGAAGTTTTACATGCAGTAAAGGTACTTAAATCAGTACCTTTGTTTAAATTATTTTCATTATATTCTTTAATTTTCTTTTCCTCCACTATTGTTTCTTTCTGTAACAACATTTATACTGAAATGTAAATTTCTCTCCCAAATGTAAATTAATTTCCATCTAAAAGAACTGGGTTACCTTTTATAAATCAAACTCATAGAATTATGACCTGAAACTCTGCTAATATGTCTACTTCAGAAACCCTAGTAGCAAGTTCTTTGAAATCTATATCATATCTATTCTTGAAAAGGACCCATGTCTTTCAGAAAAGTAGGTGTACTCTCTTAAATTGCCATTTCTTTTTTGTTTCCATGTGTCCCCAAATCCTAAATTATCCATCAAATGAGGTAAAACTTTTAGTAATTTGTCTTGAATCTCCAAGCTCCCATTCTTGAAAAGGGTAGTTGAGAAGATGGTTGCACTGCAGTTTCAGAGGCATAGGAGAAGCCATTTATTTAGATCTTTTCTGGTCAGGATTCAGGGGATTATGTAGTAGGGAAGCACTATTGATCACACTTGTTGAAACCTCTGGAGGAAAGAGATTGAAATGGCCCCTATCTTGCTTTTCCTAGAACCACAGGAATCTCCTTAATTCATTGTTTTTTATATTCTTTATTATTGCTGTTAGCCACCCAGGGTTTTCAAGAATTAGAAAACCTATCTAGTGTGATTAATAAATATTTCTGAGTATTTTTTGAAATGTTCCGGCAGTATCTTGTCAGAGGAAAAATCTAGACATAACCCAATAAGGCTGTTCTGTCACCTGCAATCCTGTCAGTACCACTTGGATCCCAGGTTTTGGCTTGCTGTGGTCACTGGTTCACAGCGATTAGTGAATACAAGGGGCACTACTCTCTCTGTGGTAATCTGTCTGGATTTGTTAGATTTTGGTGCAGATCTCTTAGAAAATATAAGACGTTTTCAAATTGTCTGTTCCCGAGTTACTTCCATTTCTGCATTCTGCTCTCAAGAATGTCCTTGTTGGCTCAGTTGTGATAGTGCTTTTAATGGTTACACAGTGCTTTTTTGATCACAGAACGTTCCGTTCCAGTAATGCAGTTCCAGCACCTTTTTTGCTTTAAATACATTAAATTAAATTTATGTTAAGAACTGAATATATAATTTTTTTAAATAAAAGATTTAACAAGATGTGACTTCCCTTTCTTCTTATAAAAAAAGCACTGTGCTTACATAGATTTGGGTCAAAACCCACTGCTGTTTGCAGAACAGTCATAAAGTGGCATAAACATATTGAAATGTGTCTATTTTGTGCTCAGAATGCACTCCAATGCCCATAATGCCCATTTTTTCCTCTTTCTACAGTGCTGGGATTGGTCGCACCGGGACAATCATTGTCATTGATATGATTGTGGATATGATTTCTACCAAAGGTGAGACCAGTTTGGGTATCTGATGCCTGATTGGCTGAAGCCTCCATTCATGCTTCCCACTACTGGCTTGAAAACCCTTGAGATAATATGAGAGAAAGGGAGGAAATACCATGCAGGAATAGCCAAGGTTCACTTATGGCTGGCGCTCTCTCATGGGCTGGGAGACATAGCAGGAAAGAGGTTGGCAGAGCATTAGGTGAAGTGGAGAAAGACCCTTAATTAGCCATGACAGGGACGTTGCTGCATGTACCTTTCTAGTGATCATCATTTCTAGGCATTTAGAGTCAAACACTGCATGTGGACAGATCCATTGAAATTTAAACCCTGACCAAGTAAATACTTAGTGTATTGAGGTTGAAATCTCACAGTTTAAGGAGGCTACTATAGGTATATTTAATTCTGTTTACGTCTGGTAATGAACATAAACAGGCCCCTTTTGCAAGTATAATCAGTGGGGTTTAAAAACGCTGAAATGTTGTTGGATTGTTGTCATGATTTCATTAGTAATTAAATTATTTATTATATAAACTTATCTTTTCATATTTAGTTGTTCACAAATGACCTTAAATGCTGTAGAAAACAGCCCAGAAATTCTGAATACATGTACTTCATCTGAAGAAACTACTTTAGTGCTTCTGTGTAAACATTTTACTTATTTATTAGGTTTTTTATTCCACTTTTATTACTTCATAAGTAACTCAAGACGGTGAGCATACCTAATACTTCCCCCTCTTTGCACCACAACAACTCTGTGAGGCAGGAGAGTGAGTGACTGGCCCAAAATCATTTGGTGGTTTTTATGTTTAAGGTGGAGCTAGAACTCCCAGTCTCCTGGTTTCTAGGTCAGCACCCTAGCCATTACACCAAACTGTTTCTGCATGTTTTAACCTGTTTTCCCATTCCTCTTTTCTCTTTCTCATTGTGTCCCAGGACTAGACTGTGACATAGATATTCCAAAGGCCATTCAAATGGTCCGCTCGCAACGCTCAGGAATGGTGCAGACTGAAGCTCAGTACAAGTTCATCTATATGGCCATATGCCAATTTACAGAGATCACCAAAAAGAAGCGGGACATTATGCAGGTAGTGGATTGAAGGAAGCATGCAAATGCCGCTCTGTTACCTTGGATGGTGATTGTATTTTCCTCTGGAGAAGCAGATGGCATCCACCAAGATATAGTTAGCTCCCTAGCAAAGGAACAATAGCTATGGTACATTCATCTTCTAACAGCTATGTTAGAGACACTTGTTAAAAACCCAGCTGGTTTATCCTCATTGGCTGAGTTCTTGTTCTAGTGTATTAGGAGCTTGCCACCAAACTTGCAATCCACATAAGTTGCAAGAAGCCCCAATACACACAGCATCCATTACAAATGTTTCCATTCCACTCAGGGAGTTAGAGATGCGGGAAACCCCAGCGCGGGAAACTCCTGCGTTCTCATTGGCTGCCGCCCGGGCTGTCAAAAGTATAAATAAAAATGTGCGGTTTTGCAGAGCCGCTGCTGTCTATAGTGTTCTGTGTTTGACATCTTCTGTAAACAAACCTGTTCCTGTTGAGTGACAAGCCTAGTTCCTGTCTCCCACAAAAACACAACACTTATCATCTTCACTGGCTGTGTAGTAATCAGTGGATCTTGCCCAACAGACTTGCCAGTCAGGGTCACAGCAAAGGAGAGATTTCAAGTTCCTTCACAGTCAGGCTGGAGAATGGAAGAAGAAGAATGGATGGTTGTAGAGAGGGTGTTGTTTGTTTGCTATTGCAAAAGGAGACTTTTGCTTCCTTCTATTCACATTGGCAGTTTCAGCACCTGCCTTCCTTACAATAAGGGAGTGCTCGGTGAACAGCGGACCCCCCTGTTCTAGCTTTACTTTTACCCCTTTTCTCCCTGCTGCAGTCTCCGAAAGGAAGACTAAATGAATCAGAATATGGGAATATCACCTACCCACCTTCCCAGAAGACATCACACCCAAAGGTTTCTAGAAAATCTTCCAGGTAAGACCATTTCAAAGCAAATAATAGCATTTATGAAGCCAATCCAATGTTCTGAAAGTGATGAGATTAGATAATTAACATTCTTTTTTTCCTGAAGCAAACTCTAAACTAGATGCAAGTTTCATGTCTTAAAAATGTTCAGTAATGTTGTATTTAAACTGGAGAGAAGAAACTATGAATAATG
Source organism: Pareas carinatus (assembly GCA_032468095.1). Taxonomy (NCBI): domain Eukaryota; kingdom Metazoa; phylum Chordata; class Lepidosauria; order Squamata; family Pareidae; genus Pareas; species Pareas carinatus. Next base: position 311,921 of record JANHFO010003527.1, on the reverse strand, counting down.
GATGTTTTCCTGGTCTCTACCAGTGACATATATGGCTCCATCTCAAACCTGTTGTGTACCACTCTTCAAAACTTTCCTTTTTTGATACAATGATTGAAAACAAATATCTATATGAATCAAAATGTGGAAACCATGCCCTAAGAGATAAGTTGAAAGATTTAGCCTAGAGAAGAAAAAATGAAAGGGAGTCATCACACGCAACAGAGATCACTTGTCTCTTGTTTCTTTAAAATTTGGAATTAAAATCAATTGATGAAAGTTGCAGGAAAATAACGTTCAGCTAAATGTTAACAGAGCCTCTTAAGACTATGAAGTATTTAACAGCTTGCCTTTGGAGCATCCTCTTTTTCTGGTGCTATTTTAACAGTCATTTGGCAATCTGATGAGAAGGAATTCTGAAACTTGATCCTGTATGTTATCTGTTAAGGGGATGATTGATGTCCAAGACCATTGCAGTAATATGATTTTGTGCCATATGTGTGCTGCATTAAAAGGCTATTTTTAAAACATACTATGTAACCTGCTCTATGTATGAAGAATACACAGAAGTCAACATAACTCTCACATGTTCTCCAAATTTGAATAGTTCAAATATAATTTGAGATCTATAGGCTAGCATGTTCTCACCCCATCTCAAATCACTCTTCTTAGTGAATAACTTCCTTGTTTTTTCATTTAAATCAAATCATATTTGGTATATTTTTGCAAACTGGTAAAGTGCAATTTCCCATGCAACAACAACACCCCCAAAACAGACGGGATGAAAGCTAAGATTTTATTGCTGCTTTCTTGTAGGCCATCTAATAAACAGAAAGCAGCAATGTTTTTCCTTACAGCAAGAGAGGAATATGAGAAGTTGCATGAGACTCAGGCATATAACAAACCCAACATCGTCTGTGAACCTCGTTTGTCTCCTTTTGCTCTTTTCCTCTTATACAGGCAAAGGGAGGAACCAACCCTCTATGAGAACTTAGACAACATGAAAGGGAAGAAGGAAGAAAAGGGTCAAAAACCGTGGCCATCTGGGAAAGAAAAGAAGTCTAAGGGCTCGTTGAAGAAAAAGTAACTGTCATCGGCTCCATTCGCAGTGAACATTTGTCCTTGATAATAACAATTTTGTCTAGAAGTTTGCAGAATTGTGGACGGCTGTCCAACACATTTTGGTCGCTGCATGGAAAACCCAGTTGGCACTTTCTCCTTTCTTTGGTTCATTATCTCTTGTCTCTTGGCCCCTAACCTATATTATTTTAAATTATCTTAGGCATCTTAGATGTTTATTTCATTTGCGTATAGAATCTTCCACCCACTGCATTATTGGGCAGATTGTGGTTCTCGGCCACCAGTTTGTTGCCTTGTCTCCTTCATTACCTCCTCAGCTTCCCCACCTTCCAGCACATCTATTAGCTAGGCCTCTACTGTTTTTGAGTCCTTGCAAGGTACCTTCTTCTTCTCCCGTCTAGAAACCAAGACACCTGCTTGCATTCCCTACACCTCTCCTAAAAGGGCCCAGTCCTTCCCATTTTTTTTGGAATGTGTCCCTTACTAGGTGGTACAAAGCTTAGTATGGATCTGGAGCTAGTAAACCATGCACTGTCGCTTTGGGCCATTCCACTTATTGAACCCAGAGGCTGAATACAGTGCTTTTCAATAGGCATGGCTTCCGTAGCTTAACCTTTCCAATCGAGTTTCTTCCCACAGTATTTCATCAGATCAAAGCTGACCATGTTCCATTCACAACTGGAAACCACAAACTCAACAGTTATCTGTTTATTCACCAGCCTTTTGCAGTTGTACTCTGTAAATAATAGATTGGGTTGCTTTCTCTGTAAATAAACCAGATGTTTGTTTGGTATGTGCCTCTTCTCACTCTTTCAATATATCTAATATATTATAATTAATTAGAATTTGAAACAGATTACATGGGAGCTCCTGGATAAGAATGCGAGTCATGGAGGGATCCATATATGCTCTCAGACAAGTAGCAAATTTTTCATTGGCTAAATACAAATATTTGTGCCCTCCACTGTCTAAATCTCCCACTTTTTCGATGTTTAAGGTTAATTTCCCGGCCCCAAAATGTCTAAAGCTAGCAAACACTGAAATCAGCATATATTTATCACCAGCCAGAATTTTTAAATGGATATAGGCCAGTGGTGGCGAATGTATGGCATGAGTGCCAGAGGCGACACTCAGAGCCCTCTCTGTGGGCAGGCCCACCGTCGCCCCAGCACAGATTTTTTACTAAAAAGCCAGAGGCTTTTCTAGTAAAGGGGCTCCCCTGCCCTTCTCCACGTGCGCCTGAGGACATTTCTGACATCACCCGCCCCTCTGCCCAGCAGCGCTTCCTCTCTCCCTTGTCTGGGGTAAGGTGGGCGGCTCAAATGTGGCAAAAAGTCGTCTGTGGTGAAGGTGAAAGAGGAGAGGAGCTAGGCTGGAGGGGATCATAGCTCACAACGGGCCACAGAAGCTGGGGTAGGCCGCTGGAAGGCCCGTGGCGAGCTCGTGTAGATTGTGCGTGGGGTGAGGACGTATGGGGCAAGGTCACCGATGGGCATGGAGGGGTCACAGGTTGCCATCTTGGCACTCTGCAATAAATAAATGGCTTTTGGGCTGCAGTTTGGGCACTCTGCCTCTAAAAGGTTCGCCATCACTGATATAAGCTATATTTCAGGCAGCCCTGGGACATGTCAGGTAATATATAATATTAAAAGTGGTTAGACAAAAAAATGGAAGGAATAGACTTGAAAATGTATGTATAAGGTTAAATAGATATTTTAGAAAATTTAGAAATGCATCAATAAGGTTAAAGTGATACTATAGAAAATGTATAGAAAGGCTTTCAGATTTACACCCAGATGCTCGAAGCTGATCAAAAATTGAAGCAGAAGGAAGAAGAGAAGGAAGGAAAAGAGGAGGAAGAGGAAGAGAGAAGTTTTATGCATTTATGTGTTGTTTTATTGGCTTTTTGTATGTAAATATATGAATTTTCTTTGCCCTCCTCCCCCCTTTTTTTTCTTTTTGAAAAATAATAAAAAGTTTGGATTTTTTTTTTCAAAAAGCCACTTAATTTATTCTGAAGGTAGTTTTCTGCCATAGGTTTGAAAGGTGAGGAAAAATCAAAAGGTGCTTGAATTAAAATGGGCCGAGGAAGGAACGTAGGGATCAGAACAATATTCAGGCTATGTTTTACAGGTCGTCCTTGACTTAGAATCGTGCGTTTAGTGACTGAAGTTGCAGGGGTGCTGGAAACGTGACTGTTTTTCATCCTTATGATCATCGTGATCAAAATTCGGTCATTTGGCCACCAGCAAGTATTTATGACAGCTGCAGTGTCCTGGGGGTGTGTGTGATGTGATCACTTTTTGCAATTTTTCTAACCGAGTCAATGAAGTGAAGCCAGATTCGCTAAACCATGTTACTAACTCAACAACTACAGAGATTCACTTAACAACTATAACCAGAAAGGTCATAAAATGAGACAAAACTCACTTAACCATCTTACCAACAGAAATTTTGTGCTCAATTGTGGTTAAGTATATTGTTACCCACCCAGATTCTGTTAGGATTGGGGCAGATTATAAGTATTGAAAATAACAATGTAAAGCACCGGTTTTCTCTGCAGACCCACTGTTCTGGTGGATTTCCCATCGATTCCCTATCAACGTTTGTGTTACAGTTCCTAAACTACAGAACCCCCCCCCAAAAGAATACCATAATTCCATAGTCCTTGACAGAGGCTTTCCCATCACCACACTGCCCTCTTGTGCTGTATCATCAGATTACATTATTTGAAAAGGCTGAAAAAAGTTTCAGATGGTTGTGGTCAGAACCAATTTGTTATTGTGGTTAAAGGCATTGGACTAGAAACTGGGAGACAGAGAGTTCTAATTCTGCCTTGAGCACAAAGCCAGTCACTCTTTCAGCCCAGGAAAGAAGGCAATGGCAAATCACTTCTGAAATGTTCTCAAGAAACTGCAGAGGCTGACTTGAAGGCAGCCCCCAAACAAACTCTCTAAAAGTGGTTAAACATTTAAGACAGAGACTATTAATAATTGTAATAAAAGCACAATGCACAGGAAACAATTACGGACGACATTGAAATGGGCAAAAGCTTAACATTCAACAAGATGAGCGGCCATATAAATGTGATAAATACCTGAGAAAATTAAAAAAGCATCACCTTGGTAGCAGGGTAGCATTTCAAGGTAAGGCACCACCGAAGACGTCTCGTGAGCCAGAAAGCAGAGGAGACCAGCAGAAAATGTAAAACTTCTTCAGCATCTCAGACCAGAGCAACCAGCATGGCTAAGGACCCTTAAGGCAATTACAGCCATTCAAGAACAACCCCACATATATATCCTGGCACTGCTGAACCACTTAGGTAGAATCCTTGTTTTCTCAGAAAGCTTTCAGTTAATAAATCTATTCATTTTGAATTATTTCATAGATCTGTTCAGCACTTCCATGTTTTATCTCACTTCACTCTTTACGCAAACGTTGCGGGGGAGGGAAATCTATCATACGATAAGACGAAAGGATTGCTAGGTAAGGTTTGTCTTTTTGCTGATGATAAAAAAGGGTGCAATAGATTTGACCTTCCTAGCACGGAAAAGGATTTGACATGCTGGAAAATTGGTTAAGAAAATACAGTTCAATGTTTCTAAATGTAAGACCATGCTCTTTGGGAAAAAGAATAGAGCATTGGGGGATGTTGTTAGAACAACAGAAGAAAAGGATTTATGACTGCAAAATGAATGAACAGTGTGGCCCGGTAGATGTGAAAGCAACAACATTCTGGGATGCTTCACTAGATCCCTCACTAGTGGGACCACCAGCAGGAAAAAGGAGGCTCTAGTCTGGCTATGTAGGGCTTTAGTCAGCCCCCCCCCCATTTAGAATACTGTACTCAGTTCTGGAAACCTCACTTAAAAAAGATAGCAATAAGATTGAGCAAATCCAGGGACAAGCAGCAAAAATGGTGCAAGGTCTGAGGGATGAGGAGAGATTGGAGGAGCTGGATGAGCACAGCCTGGGGGACCGAAGGGAAAGAGGGGACGTGACTGAAACCTTTAAACACCCTGTTTCCCCGAAAGTAAGACATCCGCCGAAAATAAGACCAGCTTACAGTTTTGCCTCTCACTGAAATATAAGGCACCCCCCGAAAATAAGACACCTCCCCCCCCCGATAATAAGGCCTTGGACTTCTGGTTCTCGGCGGCCTCAGTCAAAAAATAAGACACCCCCTGAAAATAAGACCTAGCGCATCTTTGGGTGCAAAAATTAATATAAGACAGTGTCTTATT
>JANHFO010003527.1:294984-306518 GCA_032468095.1 Pareas carinatus | reverse complement strand
TATCCTGAACTCTGTAGTTCTATACTGTTTTTTTAAAATTACCCTTTACTGCAAGTGATATCCCCCAGCTTCTGTGGCCCGTTGTGAGCTATGATCCCCTCCAGCCTAGCTCCTATTTTTTTTCTTTGTTGTTAGGACTGAATGTATGTTTTGGCTTTATTTTGTTTTACTGTTTTGTGTTTTATTACGATAAAACAAAAATATGTAAAAAAAAGGAATGGTTAACACCAATTTACGATCAGACAAGGAAACTGTTTATTTCTTACATTTGCATGCTGCCTGACTTGCAACAACTTCCAAGCTATCTCAACTGCAATGTGCTAAAAAAAAAAACAGAAATTCTGTTCCCATCTGCACATCTTACAATTCAGAGCTGTGGTTGATCATTGTCTGGCACAGCAAATACTTCCTGGTTATGTGCCAACCAATGGAGTGGAAATATTTCTCCACTTCTAGCTCCTGTCGACACTGCACTGAGAGAATCCAGGCAGCTTTGGGACCTAGCAAGGCATCCTCAGCATCTTTATTTTACAAGAAACTCTCTGGGCCTTGCATGAAACCTGCAGACATGGATATGGAAAATAGGTCCGCCTTCTGTGGGAAGGGACACAAGGGAGGCTAAAACTTCCTGGGGGCAACCAAAAGCAATTCAAGTTGCTTTCTGAGATAATGTTTTGACTTGTCATGCTTCATACACTAGCCATTTTGTGATATGGCATCGTCTCACAGTAGCCATTTTGTGAGAGTGCCCTTCATCCGCTTTAACAATCTCAAATGTGCCCAACAGGCCAAATTACATTAGATTATTCCATTACACAGACACCCCTGCAGATATTACTCATATAGTGTTTTAATTTACTTATTTTAAAATAAAAACTATGAAACTATCTGCCGCCAAAGATGATTTTTATCTCAATACAGCTTTTTAGGAATAACTCTCTCCAAGATAACAAGCAAAAGAAAAGTCAAACCAGTAAACTACTTTTTCAAACAGTCGTTGAAAAGTTTAATCATTCAACCACTCTTCCTGCCAATAGTTTCGTTATTGCACATACCGGATTTTTAAATCAAGTCTGTGGTAGGACATGAAGTATGATTGATCGGCTCTATCGGTGGGTTGTATGTTAATACGGTTTGGCCAAGCATCACTCAAGAACCAGTTTGGTGGTTAAAGGCAGGTCTGAAATTGAGAGGCTGTGAACTCTACCAAAGTGCCCCCTCACAACCTAGCTGCATGACTATGGGCTCTCTCTCACCATCCTATGAAAAAGGCAATGGCAAAACTCTTCCAAATAGAACAGCAAAAACTGATTAAAAAAAGGAAATATTCTTATGTGAAAGACGGAAAATGCATGCACTCTGAATGAAGATGGGGAAATCCCCAGGGGCCTGCCGAGAACTACAGCAACGCACTGCCACCTGCCCTCCATTTCCTCACAGCTACACAAATCCTTTTAACACCAGTAGGTGTTACAGTGAACTGAACTTTAAAAGTATTCAAATGGGCATTTTCCCCCCTTTTTACACACGTACTGTCTAGTGAAAGATATCCATCCCTTGAAAATGAAAATAAACAAGTGGCAGCAGAGGAGATTTGGATCTGATTTTATTTAAAGATGTGAATCACAAGGCAACCGAAGTTACATAGATAACGTACCACAGCACTTACAAAAGTCCTGTGACTCATCTATTCCTGAGATGAGATGTTCAATAGGGAACAGGGAATGGAAAAGTCAGAAATGAAAAATGGAAGAGTCAGGGATTTTACATATAAGGCATGACACAGATGTATCAGAAACTTAACAGCAACAATTTGATCTACTTAAAAATCAGTCCAGGTAGAGAAAATGGCATAATGCAACCCTCTCTGCTTCCCCCAGTCAATATCTGATCCTTCAAGATGGGATTAAGTATCTAAGGGAACTCCATTAAACAAAGCTGATTCCCACTGTTGGTATTCTCAGAAAAATGGAGCCACGTTAGCTAGAAATGGTCCTTTAGTGAGGGATGAGTTGGGAAGTTGACAAGGGTGAAGATGCCCACTAAAAAAATCCCAAGAGAAAATTTATGGGCCTCAAAGGAGGTGCAGTATCCAAAAGCCCAGAATTCCCATTCTGTCAGTCATCTGCTTGGTTCATGGAGACAATCACTGTTTCATTTCTTTGCATGTTTGATGATAAGACTGTCACTGGAAGAGAAACAAAGATACAGCAAAAGACTATGAGAAACATATCACAATATGAGCTTGGGGACCAAGCATGAAATGAAGCCTTAATTTTTATGGTTAACCCAGAACAAGAATAATTTAAAGATATATAAAGTATGTAGATTTGGTAGATTAATTTCTTGAGGCAGAAAAGCAAGTTTGTCCTATGCTGTTTAGTTTCTACATTTTTTATTGTTTGGATATAGAAATTCTGTATTTTTCTTCAGCCTGCCCCATGACGGGAGTAAAAGGAAGTTAAGTCATAGTTTGGGATAATTGATTTTATTAAGGGAAGAGAGACAATGATGTCCAATGCTTGAGAAATGTACTCTGAATCCCTTATTATTAGACCAAATCTTTGAAAACTTGCGTGGTTAATCCATAAAATAATATTCATTTCAATGAAAAATGCTAAGAATGGAACCATTAGAAAACACTCATTTTTTACTTTATTCAATGTATTTCATTTTGGAACAATAAGCTGTTCTTGAATATGTTTCTTCCCACTTTTTCAACATTTTGTCTTAATGTCATAATCATTGCATCATTAACAACTTTGTATGCCACCTGACCCTCACCAAATCTGTGTGGTTTACAAATTGTTAAACATGATTAAAAAGAAAAACCTCTCAAACAAACAAAACATAAAGGTTGCAGTTTACTGTATTAATGAATAAATGTTTTATATAAAAGTCTCTACTTAAATACAGTATGGGTACATAACATTTCAAACCAGATAAACAGACATTTAGATGAGATCTGCTCAATTCATATGAAGGCATCAACCAGGTAACTGAGAAATTGGGGGCCCTACTGTACTTTTATGAACACCTAACTGCTGTGAAGCTATTAGCAGAACCGGAGCTCCAGTAAAAGGCTGCTGCCGGAGATGTTCTGGGAAGCTATGCCTAGTTTGTTCATTTTGGCATTTTGCTTTCTACAGTTTGAAAGTAAGTACAATAACTTTGTAATAAAATTAGCCTGGAGAAAACAAATCCTTGAATTCACAAACTTATCCTACTTTGGAGATGACAATGACCACACTTTTGTATCCTGGATGGAGTGTTTGACCAAGTTGGACAGAGAACAAGTTTCCATTTAATTTCAGCTGAAAAGCGCCAGCAGCTTGCTATTTTCAGCAGAAAAAACATAAGAGAGGTGGCTTAATCCCTTCTTGACCCCACTATTTGTCAGTTCAAGATTTCTCCAGAGAAATAAAAAAGCATGTGGAACATAAAAATTCTCATAACACAGAATTTTTCAAGGAGGAATCATAAGTTTTGATCCAAAAATTATCCTGCCTGTCCCCCAAAGTGAGTGGGGAAAAAACTTAAGCGAACACCCATCCTAGCAACTTTTATTTAATTCGTAGCCCCTCTGGTTGCCTATAAGATAAAGTCCAGCATCTGTGAGAGACTGTTCACGCATCAGGGCAGTTTAACATAACAGGGTTCCACAATCGACAAAGAAGAGTCCAAACTTATTCTTATGTAGATTTTTTCTAATGAGTAAAATGTTATCAAACAGCTACACAGACATACTGTTCAGAAGCCAACCCCATCTTTTACTTTTTGTGGGCCTCACCACTATAATTCCCAGCACTCGAAATCGGCTGCTGATGACTCCACATTTGTCATACTTCTGTTTTACACCTATCAAAATCTAGGAAGATGATTCATCAAGATTTTAAACTAAGGTTTGTACAATAAAGACATTGGGGTGAAAAAAGCACCATTTCAGTTGATGCCATCTCAGAACTTGTCTTTCACTCTCACTCGTGGGACTGCGTATTCCAAACAGCATATGCTGCAATAACTACCCCCTACAGCTTTTATAAATATATCGTGTAGTGTTACCAAATGAATCAGAAATAACTTGAGTCATTACTCAAATTAAAGACTGTATGAAAGAGAAGTTGTGCCTTACCTTCCTCTGGATTCGGATCAACACACAGTAGCAGCAGAGGAGAGAGGACACAGAAAAAAAAGGATTAGAAGAATTTTCAAAGCTTGCTGTATCTCCATGTTTATAGCACATGCTTTGGGAACTGAATTTATGCTACATCCAGAGAGCAAGATATATTATGTTTATAGTCCTTGCTCTTCTTAAAAAAACAAGACCGTTAAAGCAGTATAACATAAACAACTTTCTAGTGGTCCCCATCCCACCACTGCTCCAGAGAGGGACTTTAGTCCTCCCTAAGTCAACTTAAGCTGCAGTTCGCCACAGGGGAAAATCTAAAGTCTGTAAACTCAGCTATTTGGATATTCACAAGTCACTCACCTTGTAAAACCTTCATCCTGTAGATTAAGTACTAAATTGTCAGCTGTAAGATACACACGGTTTTGAGATGCTGCAATCTGCAAAAGTTTAGGGCAGTGGATAAAAAAGGCAGTTAGGAAAGATCCTGAAACACATGGGGATTTGGCAGAAACATACCTAAGCACAGAAGGTTCTTTCAACATTTAGGGGATCCTTCCCTAATCTCACCCCCTGCAGGAGTTTGCATTTTAATTCCCATGAACCTCTTCAAACATGGTGCATGAAAACAATAGGAATTGAAGTGTAGTGTAACTGGAAGGGAGTGGCTTGGCAAAGGCTGATGCAAAAGGAGCTAAACCATAGGTTGAGATTCACCATACACAAGGGGGGAAAAAGCAAGGACCCCATAGAAGCATGCTATGGACAAAATTATCTATTCTCTTTTGAAAGGTTAGTAATTATTTTGATGTTATCAGTATGGGCTCTGTTTTAATCAGATCTCGGAAAACAGACAACAGGTATGAAATTTTAATTTAATTATTGTTTTCTGTCACATATTTCAGATAGATCCAGGTCCATCAGTATTCTAAACGCCTGAATTCATTCTGCTTCTCCATCTGTGGGCCTTTCCCCAGTCTGTGCCACATGTTCTGCAGGTGACCATGACTGGGTATAGCCCATTGAAATGATATGGGCCTGCTCTTACAACAAGACTCAAAGTCTTCTTGGCTCTTGTTAAGATGGGGAGATCAGCAGGCACTGATGGTAAAGTTGAACATCAGGAGAAGCGTATCATATTCGCCTTGGATTCATCACTTGGCCTGGTATAGTGCAAAAGCAGCAGCTGACGGTGTACTCGCATACATATATATGTAACCAAATCCACTAGTCTAATACTCACTGTTTTGGAGATATTCTGGGCAGCACGGATCTTGCGCAGCTTGATGTAACCTGGGTTCGTGCTGAGAGCTTCCCCAATGTGAGCAATCAGTTAAGGTTGCATTTCTTAAAAGTTCTAAACTCAGGCTCATTCTTTGCCGCCCCTCAGCTATGTTTAAGCTGTCTCACTTTACCTGAAACCGCATTATGTGCAGATTAGTGTGCTCCTGCATTCTACTGCTACATCCAGATCGCCTGAAACCTATATAGCAATCCTTCCTTCTCACATCAAAGCAAGGATATCATTTTAGCAGCTGTAGCTTCACCTTCAGCCTGAACAATCTTCTGCCTTTGCTCTTGCTTTGCTTTTTCCACAAGGAACTGTGCTCGCTGAGCCTCTTGCTGGGCTAGAGTACAGAGAAAAAATAGTATCTTGGCAAGAACCAGAGTCATGTAATACACATGTGGAAATGCCAGTTGCTAATTACTTGTATCTATTAAATATTCAGTCACAAACAAATCACTGGACTTTTCAACTTGGAAAGCCAACTGTAAACCTCCAGCTTTTTATATTGTAGTTAATTTTACATTCTGCCATTATTATTTTTATAAACAATTCCAGCCAGTCAACATATCTAATACGCCTATTTTCCTCACAACAACCCTGTGAAGTGAATTAGGCTAAGTGAATTAGGGCACCCAGCTAGTATTACAAAGAATTACATATTAGAATAAATAAACACGTATTCTTTATTTAAAACAGGGCTGCCCAAATTCTTCAACTGCTTCATACAGTTTCAGATTTTTCACCAATCCTCAAATATTTATATGAAAATAATACTGAAGAGTACGACAAATAACAACAATAATGGATTGATGAGTGAATAAAACTGCCAAGTCCAGACTAAACATCTAGCTGACTGTTCAATCAACTGTAATAATAGATGGATAGTGCCACTGACCATTTAGACAACCTTGATTTACAGCAGGAACCTAACCTTTTTTCAGGCAGTCAATATAGCATTTGAGTAACTTGCCGTAGGAAGCATCATTTTAAAAGTGGAATCAGCACAGTAAATACAGGTAGTCCTCGACCTACGACCACATTTGAGCCCAGAATTTATGCTGCTACGTGAGAAATTTGTAAAGTCAGTTTTGCCCCATTTTGACTTCTCTTGCCACATTTGTTGAATCACTGCAGTTGTTAAATTAGTAACATGGTTGTTAAGTGAATCTAACTTCCCCATTGACTTTGTGAGGTCGCAAAAGATGACCACATGACCCTGGGACACTGCAACAATCATAAATATGAACCAGCTGTCAAGCACACGAATGTGAACCACATGACCATGGGGATATTGTAACGGTCGTAAGTGTGAAAGATAAGTCACTTTTTTCAGTGCTTTGTAACTTCGAACGGTCACTCACTGAAGTGTTGTAAGTCAAGGGCTACTTGTAGTTATTTAATTCTCCAAGTGCTTACTTTAAAATTGCAATGTGACTGGCATTAAAATGATCTCACTTAAAAAAATGCGCTTATAATATCCAACTTTAAAATTAACCGATTTACACCTAGGCCCTGTCTCTTATAAAAATTATGTGGGAAGCAAATTCAATTAATTTCAAACAAGGAAGAGCAGGGATTGAGGACAGAGGGGGAAAGCATGGCTGCCACAGAAAGGACAAAAAAGGGCCAGAGAGAGGAGTTGGCATAATAACCAACATGGGCAGTTTGTGCTGCAGTGTGTGGCGAGAGGAAAAAAGCGAATGGCTCAAGTGTCCAGAGGCATGCAGCAAAACCTGGCAAAGAGGAGTCTCAGCTGAAGCTTCAATAAGATATATGTGAATCATGGAATACACATGCTGGCTGGGGAATTCTGGGAATTGAAGTCCACAAGACTTAAAGGGAGCAAGGCTGGAGACCTCTGGTGTAAAGTTGCCTTCAAGAGTTCTTGTCAATCTTTTAACCAGTGGTAATCAGAGGTGGTTATCTGTTCCTACATAACCAAGTAACATGTTACATAAACATACTTTTGTGCACTTGTTTTCTCCTGTTAAATCTGTATGCAGGTGTGCATTCAGAAACCCAAGGTGGACTTCATACTTCCTATTCTGGATTGTCGGACAGGAGAGAGAATTGCTCAGAATGGAAGTTACCAATATTCTGAGGAGCTGCCCTTCTGCCTCTCACAAAGGGATGTGTTAGAATTTTTCAGGAATGTTTCCCCCTGTAGCCCTTTGCTAGCATGACCCCATTTTCAAATCCAGTCTCTCCCCTCCCCCATTTTTCCAGCTGCTACAGTTTCCTCTTAATTTAAGCATCAACTCACCCACTTGCTTGGCTTCAACTGCTGCCGTGTATTCTCGGCTAAAACTCAGCTCTGTGATAGCTACGTCATCCAATATAAGGCTGAAATCCTTTGCCCGCTCTGTCAGTTCCCGTCGAATAAGTAAAGATACCTGAAAAAACAAATTCACAGTTCTTGCACAAAGATTTTCCTTTTGTCCAGAAAAAGTCACACAATCATAAAAGTCATAGAATCATGTTGCTGAAGTGGCTATTTAAGTTCTTGCACCTATCCCTTTGGTGCAAGAATCTTATCCACTCATGTTCCAACACATCCTGGCAAGAGGAGTCCATCACCTGTCTGATTGATTCTACTGTTCTTACCACTTGACATGTAAACATAATATGCCTTCTTGTAACTTTGGATAGTGGGATGGGCATTTAAATTTAATAAACTTAAGTGTCTTAAATCTGAACCCTGTCCTTTAGAATATTTTCCCCTCAATGTCAGCTTTTCAGATAGGTGCTATCATAGCCCTTTCTGTTTTCTTTTTTAAAGACCAAATATTTCATATCCTTTCAGTCTCTTTCATAATTATTTGTTTCTAATTATCAATGATCCTCATTGCCTTTCTCTGATCTTATTTATTTTGTAAATTCTTACTTTCTTCTTCAAGAAGAGTAAATTTTTCTAAAAAGATTGGCCATAATAATTAGTAAAGAACTGGACTTGATACTTAATGCAGGATCTGAGCAAGGTAGGAAAAAATATCCTAAAACTAAGTTTGCTATTTTTCTAACTGCATTGCACTACTTGCCTATGCACATCTGCTACTAAGCCAGGATATTTCCCACTCAATTTCTTGTCTAAAGGAAATTTGCAAAACATCTCGCTTATTCCCTAAACAATTGCTTAATACATAAATCATCTGCAACCAGCAAAGTACTGGAAACACCTGTGGAAAGTAGGATTAAGTTCAGGAAGACATGTCTTGTATCAGAAAAGAACAAACCTGAGCTCGTTGGGTAATGAGCTGTGATGCATTAAATTTTGCTACCACACTTTTGAGTACTTCATTGACAATGGAAGGAAGAACCCGTTCTTCATAATCTAGACCAAGTCGCTGGTATAAACTGGGCAATTCTATAGCATTGGGTCTTGATAGCACACGCAAGGAAATATTCACCATCTGCAGATCTAGAATTAAAAAATCAAATCAACCACAATCTCTAAAGTGCATTCTATTTTTCTTCTAAAGTCTGATTATATACCCAATCACACCACCCTGAATCAGTTGTTCTGAAGTCCTTAATTTACATTCTGACCAGAGAACTGTATGCTCTTTCCATGAAATACCAACAGAAAGATGTCAAAGCTGATATAGAATGTAAACTCAAAATTATGGAAGCACAAATCCTATTTACTTCAAAGCTCACTTATAGATTTCAGTGATTTTGTGACATCGTTCTTATTACAAGCTTCATTGCAGCATTGTTATAAAAGCTGAAGATGGAAAAATATTTATATACATCATCCTGACTTCATAGGAAGTAAAAACTGTGCAACTCTGCTCTTACCTTTGGATCCTGTTGGTGAGGAAATTTTGCGAGGCCGGGCTCGAATATCATAAATTATTGGATACTGGAACCAAGGAATTCTGTGGAGATTAGCAATGATTATAACCCAATAAGATGTAAATAAAAGAAAGAAAACCCTATGCCTCTTGGAAAGAGATAAAAATATAACCATATAACTTACGCCTTGCTCTTTAATAAGAAAATATTTCTGAAGCTTTTAAGAGTACTATTTTAACAAAAACAGAAATTATATCAATATGATGGTTTTTTAATAGCTTTGAAGGAAATTTTTTAAAAAAATCTTGTCAAGCTGAAGTATTTCTATTTGTATTTATTAAATTTCTATACCTCCCTTTTCCCCAAAGGGACCCAGGGTGGTGTACAGCCGATAAAAAACGTAACAAGTACACAATTTAAAAACACAATTAAAATGAAATATTAAATTTCATTGGGAAATTTAAACGACCAAATGCTAAAACCAATTTAAGCCCAAATTAAAAATTATTAAAAGTTTCACAGGGGAGTGTGTGACTAGGTCAGACTGGCCAGGCTAAAGAAGTGCGTTTTTACAGCACAGCGGAAAGCATGGAGGTCGGATAGTTCGAATCTCGGGGGGAAGATCATTCCAGAGGGTGGGAGCCGCCACAGAGAAGGCTCTCCCCCTGGGGGTCGCCAGCCAGCATTGTCTGGCGGATGGCACTCTGAGGAAGCCCTCTCTGCTGGAGCGTACCGGTCAGTGGGAGGTATTGGCTGGTGGTCATTAACACTTTGAAACGCACCCAGAAGCCCACTGGCAACCAGTGCAGCTTGCACAGGAGGGGTCACGTGGGCACTGCCCCGAGACCCCATAATCCCCTGCGCGGCAGCATTCTGGATCCATTGAAGCCCCCGGATGCGTCCCAGGGGGAGCCCCATATAGAGAGCATGGAGTGATATCAAATTCAATTTGAGGGAAAATAGGATATCTTTGGAAACAATTGGTATGAGGATAATATTACCCTGAAATTACCTGGTAAATTCTAAATATTTTTTTTCTCCCACATTGCCCAATCCCCTCGGCGGAATACCTGAAATGAAGTCCCTCCGAAAGAACAATATCCTGCTGAACTCCTCCAATGCGGTTGAAGAATATCGCCCTCTGACCGCCTTCCACTGCAGAAATCGAAATCAGAGGCATTCCGGTGTAACCAACAGTTGAACAAAGGTGAGAAATCAAAGAATGGGGAATAAAAGTCACCTACCGGTAAAGACGGACTCGCGGAGGCCGTAGGCTGCCGCTCCAGCGCCCAGCAGCAACTTCAGCGCGGTGCTCATCCCGCGCGGGCCGGTGGGCAGGCGGCCGGCGAAGTCCTTCAGGCTTTGGGCCATGGCAACCCTCTGTGGAGGCGGGTTCCCAAAACATTCAAAAAAGAGAGAGAGGAAGATATATATAGATTTTTTCATTAAGGATCGCCCGGCTCAGAAGGGGGGGGGGTGGCGGGCTTCTAAAAGGCCACGCGCGCCGGGCAGCGAGAACGGATTCGGCCCCACTACGCCGCTGGTGGAGCCCTCCCGCCCTGCAGCGCGCCCCTCCGCCCGAGCCGCCCCGTGTCCATCAGCCGCTCCCTCCCCCGGCGGGCCCGCTGCCCCTTCGCTAAAGGGAGGGCATCCTCGGAGAAGCAGCCGGAGCCTCTCGGGCGCTCCTGCTCCCCTCGGAAACCTCCGCAGCCGCCGCCGCCGCCGCCGCCGCCAACTCCCGGGATAATAAGCCTCTCTCACCTTAGTCCGCCAACCACGCCGGAGAGGACACAGGGAACGGCGGGCTCCGAAGAACGTTTCCGGGTCAGGAGGGCGCGGCCGGAAGGGGTTTTCCCCTCGCGCAAGCGTGGCGTCCGAGCACCCCCGGGCCGGCTGATTGGCTCTCGAGCCCTCGCAGCCCAGCGGGGCGTCGTTGATGGCGGCTCGCCTTGTCTGGACGTGCGGCGTGTGCCAGCGCGAGCGACGTGTGTGTGTGTGTATCTGTTTCCGCCCGCGGCTCGGGCGCCTTGAAGCAGAGATGCAGCACGGGCACGGGAAGCGGCTGACCCCGGAAGAGGAAGTCGCTGCCGCGCCCCCTTCCCCGGGAGAGAAGCGCGAGTTGGTCGCCCTGAAGATGGCGGCGTGCCCCGCGAGGAAGCGTCCCGGTCCGGAGGGGGGCCCTGCGGTCGGAGAGGGGTTGGATCCCCGCCGCGCCGGGAAGAGGCGGCTGGTGGTGATCCTGGAGGGGGCGTCGCTGGAGAGCGTCAAGGTGCCGGGAGACGCCGCGGGGCTTCGCCGGAGGGAGGGGGGGGGTGCTGGGCAAAC